>PVIR01006701.1:22386-64722 GCA_004026965.1 Petromus typicus | reverse complement strand
GTTCTTAAAGATGTATAAACATATTTTTACATAATTTCATGGAAATATTTCCTAAGATATGCAGAGTTGATCCAAGTTTAATCTGCTTAGAGAAATTTTGGTTTAATGTTGGAAGATGGTCTGGAAAGGTTTATTGCACAAAGTCACTATTTATTGAGTGTTATGATACATACCCAAGATACTGAGCCTGGGCTTGCTCATAGACTTTGGCACTTGACCTCATCGCATCCTGTGAATTATATATTATAATCTTAATTTAATGCTAACAAAACAGGCTCAGAGAGATATGCCACTTGTTAAAGATGACTCATCAAAGTGAAGATTATGGCACGGGACAGTCAGATTACTAAAACCATGTTCTTTTCACTTTTTCCCATATGTTCATGTTAAAATATGCACTTACCAGAGCAAAACTGCTGGGCTGAGTTTTTGCTTTGTTCTATGTATCATACAGAGTTATTCTAAACATTGGTTTCATTTTGAAGTTCATAGAAAATACATGGTTAGACCAAATCTGAATGATGGCAAGATGAGAAACAGATCCAGTTTACTACATCTCCTTGTCATTTTTCTGTTGATATATGAACTTTGGTAGAAAAGTCTTGGATTCAGTAACTTTGAGAGAAATCTCTAATCTATCTCAAAGGTTAAGGTAACATTCAGTTATTTGATTCTGAATATGTATATGAGTTTTTTACTAATAATTCTGTACTTCTAAATGTCACTAATCCAAAATCACATGGGTGCTATGCTTTTTTATTTTCTTCAAGAAAATATAACTACAGTTTTCCCTATAGAACAATTCTCACAATTTTGTTTGATACATGAATATTCTCTCTTGCCCTCTGCACTCGGGTGTGGTGGGACCTGCAGATGAAGAGGCCTGGGGTAAGAGACTTGAGCATCTGACTTTGTCATCTGCAATGGGTCTTCGAATCAGTCCCTTGTGAAGATGACGGATACCCATGGATAACTTAGGGTGTGGATATTTAGTTCCAGACACATTACTAAATTAATTTTACCAGTTTTTACACTGCTAATGTGGCTAGTAGGAACTTCCTAATTATATATGTGGCTTATAGTTATATTGTACAGTGCTGATCTAGACCACTTCTGTGAGGATCATAAATAAGTCTGAAAGGTTTAGAGCCTTTGCAGAAAAGTATTAATTAACAGTAAGTCCAATGACATATGCTTTTATTTAAAAACTTTACACTGACTCACCTGTTTACTCACGGACTGGAAGGTGATTTCTCATCTCTGTTCTCACAGTGTAAAAGTAGCTCTAACAACACTTCCAAAAGGTAACAGTGCTATGCAGACTCCATTCTCTCAGGAATGGTAAACATGAAATGCAAGGGGAGCTTTCCCTGTTGTGTTACTAGTTGAATTGAATCTCTTTTCTGACAAGCGTCATGGGGAGAGTCTTTCTATAGCGCTGTGGTAAGTTATCGGTCTAAAGCAATGATGACAAATAAGTATCAGGAAACCTCTTCTCACTGTAACTTCTCACTGCACACCAGACATCGCCAGTGGGGCTTCTTTCCCCTGTTTCATGAACACTTCTTTACCGAGCCATTCTGAAGTCCCAGGCGTCTCTGGTCACGTGGTCAGTCATTCCAATCCACCAGAGAAAGCTCTTGAAAGTCTTCCATCCTCAAATGCTGCCAAGGATATGAGTTGCACATGGAAAGTCACAAGTAAAGTTTCACCCTTACTTTTGATTTGGGTAAAATTTTTGCTTCTGGGCACAGTAAACGAAATGTATTTGTGGGAGGGAAGGGTGAATTATTAGGAGGCACCATACAATGTAAATGCCATTCACAGGGCTTTTTGGAAGTCATAAACACATTAGATTTATCATCATCCAAATGTTTTGGGTGCACATATGTAACTCATTACTTGTCATGCATTGTGTCTAACACTGGATTTGTGATACAGTAGGGGTCAATATAATATGGTTATCATGACAGGAATCCATTTTTATCACCACCCACATCATATCATTTGAAAAACTTAAAACTGGGTCTATGTAAAACTTGATAGAACCTAGATTATAATGTTGGTGCTGATTCTATTCTTACCACCTGTAACTCAAAGGATACCAACTTGACTTTATAATGGTCTCTGATTAAAAGTGGATAAAATCAGATACAGAACACGGAGAGAGAAACTCCGTTATATCAGAGCTAAATTCCATTATGATATCTCCAAGTTTAAAACCGTGATGCATTTGGTCTCTCTTTTTGTTTGATAATATTACTAAACTGAGAAGAGTCAAAGGTTCCTTCTTTGATAAACTGTAATTTTCGTGCACCACCTTCCTCATGATTTACAACTGTTTTCTGCATAAACTCCCCACCGAGTCACCCTGCAGAGCTGCTTCTCAATCAGTCCTACTCATAGAAACACAGCAGCAACTGTCTGCAATTTGCAAAATAAAAATACTGTTTTATGACACTCTCAACATAACATTATAGAGTCATTTTACGTTCTTTTTGACATTAAATCCTAAAAACCTGAGGTATATTTTTCACATACATTGTACCTTAACTGAAATTACCAGTTTTAATGTGATCTTGTACCACACTTGCCTAATGTGCAATGTATTAGACAACACAGACGTGATTATAGTTTTTATCAGCTTGGAAAAGACCTTTCTCTGAACCTCACCATAATTTATGACAGAAAAGCTCCATGTAGGTAAACAAAAGTTTCATGGTAGATAATTGATTTTATCATATACTGAAACAGTCATCTCATATTAGTGATTACTTAGAATTTATTCTTGATAATTTCTTCTAAAGTATATTCATTAGATAAATCATTTTCTCCTTAGTATGGTCATGAAAATAAATCCTATTTTTAAAGGTGATAAGTAGGAAATCTAATAAACATGGGAATATATTAATAAAGGAAGACTTCATTAACTAATCTCTATGAATGACAAATGATTTTCTTTTTTATAAATAAAATGATTGATCTTTCCAAAAAACTTATTGCAGTTATTTTGATTATAGTTCACTACTGGTAAAATACTATTGAAATTTACCCTCAATTTTAATTATATTGGTCTGAGCTTTAGATTGATGCTATCCAAGTTTTGAGAAAAAAATTAGAGGCATTTTGAATAAATAAAAACTGAGAAAATAATCACTGAAATGACCAATTTAATAAACAAATAGCTAGTAAAAATATAAGAACCAAGGGTTATTATGATACTATGAAGATTTAAAAATAGATATAGATCTTTTTAAATACTACTACTCATTGTTCATGTAAAACAGAGGTTTATAAAACATTTTAATGCTTGCCTATAACTTCCAACATATTCTTTCTGAGTAAAATACATTCTTTTTTCATTTCTTCAAAAATAAGAAGCTCCAGGTTAACTTTTAGGAATGATATATTATCATTTTTGTATCTAACTGAAGCAAAATAACAATGCCTATAAAACTGCTGCGCCTTCTGTTATGTAAGTCTACACTTTCTTCTTTCAAATTTGACAGATGTTGTGTCCAATTAACTTTTGAGTCCAGTAATAAGTCAGTATCTAAACTTTGTAAGACTTGCAATGTGTTGCAAGACACCTAGTAAGCTCTCTTACAGTGTACTCTCTGCAACAAGATGTCAGTGATAGATCCGACCTTGTAAAAGGGGTATCTTCAGAGACCAACGTACTGAACTCTCACACTGAAATATTCTGTGTTCCTATACATGGTACTTGACACTTCTCCCAGGTTTTCTGTGATTAGTGATACAGTTTATCATTCTTACTAAACGGGGCTGGTGGTAATTCTTTGCTAAAGCATGGTGGGCGAGGGTGAGGAGATAGGAAGGTGAGAAACAGGTTGGAAGGGGCTGGATGGAAGTAGAACACAGGGGCAGGAAAGGACAGAAAGTTGTTTTGGGCCCTGAATTCGAATGATACCATCACCTGTGTCTATCATAATTAATCTAAACTCTAATATTAACTTAATGAGAAGATAGGCTCCTATTCTTTCCTGTCTTAATACTAAAAAACAAGTGTTTGCTGAAACATCTTCCATAAGAAATTAGAAGAAAAATATTTATTGGTTCAAATGCTTTTTTAGATTTTACTAAATTTTTAAGTATTTCAGTTTCCTTTCTATTGTTATAAATTGAAAAATGATAGGTTTGAGAATGGAAATATTCTTTTAAGAGAGCATTTTAAGTCTGGACACAATGAGCAGCACTAGGAAGAGGGTCTAATTTACTACCCTATTTAAGAAACACCTTTATGAACATATCACTCATCACCTACAAATTCGGGAGAGTCTACACCAATTGTTTCACAAGGAATATTATGAAGTAATTCCATAAAGTGCTGAACAGAAAACTGCAGATTAGTTTTAGGCCTTATCACAGTTTCATCATAAGCATCTCATTTCTAATACTAGCCTTTCCACTTCATTGATTGGAATATATAAACCACAAACCCTACCAATATCAGCTTGAATGGGGTTTTCTCCTGAAGTACTGACAGGGAGCTGAGGTAAAACATCTTCCCTCACTACTCTCTGTTGTCTTGTCAATGCTGAGTGATTTCAGAGTGTGTTTACCAAACAAGCACATAGAGAGCTCAATTTACAGAGTGTAACATATGAGTCCGGGTTTTTATAGACTGACAGCCAACTCTCAACTAGCATTTCTACCTCAACTTAAGAGAGATTTGCAGGTTTGAAATACAGTTGGACTCTAAAAGCAGATGGGAACACAAACTAAGTAAATGCATCTCTAAATCTATAGAGTCATCTTTCATTCTGATATTTCATTAAAGAGTGGGGAATGGAAGGGGAGGATTTGAAGTCCACTGGATCCTGCCACACAGAGACACAGGTACAGCGAGTCACTGGAGAGCTATGAACTTAGCTTTGTGAAAAAGTGTCAGGCGTGGAGAACCAATGGACCTTTTGAACACTATTAAGTGCATCAATTTGTAAATCTCCTTAGCAGGGCAGGACAGAAAATCAACTTCAAAATAGTCAAGATTTTAGAGAAACTGGTTTGTATTTTACAAAATTGTTACACAGTCATATATTGGAGCTTTGAGTGTATTTTAAAATAATAGTGGTGATTTAACAAAAACCAAATGACAGTATATTTTAGGATAAAAATGAAATGAAATGAAACTGAATGAATGTTACACAGATATTTAATTTATTACAAAAAGAATTATTTAAATTTACATTCTATTTTAATTGAAACTATATGTCTTCTTACAATTTGCTAAGATAGCTTCCAATTTTAAAAAGCGGTCACTTGTATATGTTGAATTACTTTATGCACTAATTCATTTTAAAGGTACCCATTTGAAATAATCTACTTGATTCAAGGTCATTAATATATTAATTACTCAGAATTTCTTAATACTACATGAAATAATACCAATAGAATATAGCTACATTCTCTTATAGATATGGATAGTATTAAAATGATTAATGGTAACAAAAGCCATCTTGAATACATGTTTCATAAAAATATAAGCAAAAGAAGAAAGCGCATATACAAATTCCATTGCAATATTTCAAGAATGAGTTTTCTGGAGGCCTGTCCAAGTGAACACAGGAAGAATTGTGAACTTTGTTTTATAGATGGGAAAGAAGATAACTCCACCAGAAAAACAACATTGTGAAATATGTATAATAAAACAAATTGCATACAGTACTCTAAAACCTTACATTCAATTGGTACCCTGGCCAGATATCCACAGACTTCTTTTAAATAACCCACTGGCCACATGTTTTGAATGCTGAAATTTGCAGGAGTAGTTGGGAGTTTTTGCCTTCTTTTTGCCGCTTCCCCATCCACCACTGAGCTGCAGAGGATTGTCACGGAATGAGATTCGCTCTTTTTTAGAAGGTCCTGGATTTGTTACCATTGGTGCAAGTATTCCCTTAATTGAACAACCTAGAGAATGATATTAGATGTACACTTCACTGAACATGATCCAAGAAAAACTATATCTGAGGGTAAGAAATTCACTTAAGTCAACAACAAACATTCAAAAACTCTGTGATCTTCAAGTTTCACAAAACAATCTTTGTTGAGTTTATTTTTGTTTGCAATGTAATGTAATCAAAGTCGTCATAAAACGTGTGCAAATTAAATACAAGAAACTGCCTAAAAACTAAATAGATGTAACAGCTTCTTTTATCTATAGATTCACATGTTAGTTATTTCAAAACTATGAAATAATAAACTATTTATATGTATAAATGAATGTTTTAATTTCAATAGCTGAAAATAATTCATATTTCTATGAATAAAATGAATTAAGATTTCTCCTAAAGGAGTCCTATAACTTATTGATTTAAGGTCTGCAGAAAACAGAATTTTTGGTGAAATGGAAGTTTCACTAGATCCACTCAAAGAACATCATGGGATCTAATCTGGCTGCATAAAACAGGTTTCACAGCCTCTCCGATCTTAGCTGTGCAGTCGAAGGAAGTAATACATGCATTAGACTGTTGTGAAAATTGATTTTCTGACTGCATTTCAACGGCAATAAGATGTGAAGATGCTTTGTACACAGGTGCTCTAAAGTCACAGAAATTGTTGTTTACAACAGGCAAGTCAAGAGAGTATCTATAGAGAAAACGAACGTGGGTGAAGGATTATGACAGATTTTAGTTGTCAAGGTCGGCTGTGGATTAGACATGTCATGGATTCAGCAAGACCCTGAGATGCTGTATCAAGATAATATTGAAGAATTACGATCATCTGCTTTAAATCTCCCGGGATTAAGCAGGAACATGGGGCCGTGTCTGTGGGGAAAGGATTTGCAAAGCAGCGGAATGAGACATTCCAAGGCTGCCTCTGTACTAGCTGGAGGCGAAGGTTCAAACCACGTAACTCTCCATTATAATGTTTTTGTGTTTTGTTTAAATAAATATGGAGAAGAAAAATTGTTATATTCAATACTTTTTCAACTATAATTTTAAATACTTAAAATATGTGCACAAATGTAAGAGCTAACATTAGACCATTTGTGGAAAATGGTCTGTAATTGCAAATTTGGAACATAATAGTGAACATGGACTATGAAAGTTCAACCTCTATTTAACATCTCTTTTAAAAACAGAATATATGTGTTTGGATTTTAGTCTTCAAATTATGATCAGAAAAATGAAACAAGAGAGTAAATAAAACTTTGTAATGGCAGTTTATTTTGCCTCTCGTCTGGCAAGAGACCGTTACTGAGAGGCAGAGAAAGAGGTTATAAGCTGTTGATTTTAGGAAAAGGAGCAGGGGACATACAGAGAAGCTACTGCTCAAGTCTGCAGCTGAGTTGGAGAAAGAAGTTTAGAAACCAGTAGTTTAGAAACTTCCCTCATGGCAACTCCGACAGTCATCTCACAGAGACTGGCGGCTCTGAGAAATGACAGCTGAAGTTAATTTCCACGTACGGGCCAGATTTATCCTGCATTAATCTACTTTCTGTTAGCCAGGCAGGAAAACTACAAAATTGCAAGAACTCTTTCAAGCAACAGGAATATTATTGGGCAAAAAGAACTTCCTGGATAATAAACTAGTGATCTGAAAAGCCGTAAGGACTTTCTCCAAAAGCTTATGGTCAATTCTAATTTCTCAGCATATAGTGGAAATGTCTTTTTTAAAAACCAAAAAATGGATTGGCATGTGCTTTGGTACTTAAAAAAAAAACACAACAAAAACAGTTACAGTTAATACAAACCCTCATCTCCTCCCAGTAGCTAAGATTCTTTGGCGAACACACTAATTTCTGGGCAGGAAGCACACACTGATATGACCACAGTACTTAGGACGGTAGAGGTGGGAGTTTTGGTGTTAGGTCAGATGGAGGAGAGCAAGGTGTCTGAAAAAGGGAATTATTGGGACACTTTTATAATTCAAATATACTTATTTAAACTGAAAGTAAGAGGCTTCATAAAAGAGCAAGTAGATTTTCAGAAATCTCAAATACAAGTGTTTTGTTCTAATAGATTTTCTGGCAAGCATTATTTAAGGTAATAAGTAGAAATATGCATGTACTTTAAAAGTGAATTAAATAATATAGCTCATTGATTAATATTTTGATGAAATTATCTTAGCATGAAAGGGCATCATTTGAGGATTTTGTCCCTAATGTCAGCTTTTTACTGAAGATGACAAATTACCTGTATGTAGAGAAGAACCTTTGTGAAGTATCTATTTATAGATACTTTTATCTATTGCCAAAGATTTTAATATTTGATAGAATGTACTGTATGAAAACACAGGTGTTTTTAAAGACCAAACTCTGATTTTTAATAATTTTTTTTAATTTTTAAGAATTTAACTAACTAGAAATCTACCAGTTTTATTCCACTAATACTATTGTATTGTCTGTTATTTGAAGCTTCTAATGAATTTTCAAATCTTTTTGTGCATAACTTCACTGCAACGCTATATAAAAATTTTTCCTCGTGTACTGTAATTCCTTCAACAAATTATAATTACAATTCAAGAAACATTGTATGATATCAAAAGGCAGGTTTGTAGCCATTTTGAAGTTAGCTTCATTGGGCTGGGTATGAATTACTCTTAAGATAGTGACTCTAAAGTGCTTTTGCTAAGACAGTATTTAAGGCATGATTAAAAGCTTGAATTTGACATTTTCTATGTGTAAATGAACAATTTGAGTAGTGATCAATATAGCTTATTCTCTCATTGCATTTAATGAGAATCTTTTTGTTATTACACACACTCTTAAATCTCTAGTTATATAGAAAACAAATTGAGGAGTAAGACACATCTATGAAGGAATCACATACTGGCATTCACTGCCGTCATTATTTTTGTCCTATGATTACTCTAGGAATGAAAAAAAGAAAATAAGCAATTTAAGAAGTCAATGTACAATCATTCTAAAATTACTTACCCAGATGAACATAAATTAACAAGATTTTTGCTTCAAAAACTGATATTAGAATTAGACTCAGTGATAGGCTCCTGAAACAGAAAAATTATGACTAATAGAACTTTGTCAGGTTTTTCCCTTTTCTGCAAGAAGATTACTGTTATAGATTTTTCTAAACAACAGCCTACAGCACACTTGACGGTCATCCCAGAAATAAACCAATCAGTGTCTCACATATGTGCTGAAAGTGAGTCTTGATGAATGTGCTCTGTCTCCCAAGAGATCACATCTTTGCTACATAATCTGTGTTCTGCTCAAGATTTGTTCTGGTCCCTCGGGAAAAAAAAATTTCTTTTTGGTTAAATCCTTGGTTCTTTAACAAATGTCAAGGTCTATATATGCTGTGTTTTGATAAGTAATTTAATATGTAACATGCTTTGAATGACTCTCCTGATATGTATAAAAAACTGTTAAACAGGTCAAAATTGAAATCTCATAACGTATAGTAAGACGTCATCGGATTTTCATCATATACACAATACTATGTGTCTGGATGTAGGAACCATTTCAAAGGCTTCCCCATATTGTCTTACTTAACAGCAGATACAGCATAAGTAAAGCATGGAGAAAAAAAATTCAACATTTTAATGAAAGTGACCAGAACAAATTTTTAGCAGCAAAGCGTTTACATCAATTTAAGTGCCATGAATTAGTTACATTGGGCGAGTATGGAGTTGAAGTAGACAGTACAGTATTCAAATAGTCATCTACAATGCTAAATTAAACCTTGAATCAGAAACATCATTTATAGTGAAATTCAAATGGGTAATTTAAAATAAAATTCTGAAAATAAAAAAGTAAACACCTAGTTGTTTATACCATGTTCAGATTTCTTTAACATACTTTTGTTTATTCTTGATATTCTTAAGCGTTTTCAGAGAATGAAAGTTTTTTGTAAGTTGTATGAACTATTTATATGATTTTACCTCGATATCCAAGTGAACAGGAGCAACATTTGTTCGTTGTATTCAAGAAACAAGTGAGGAAATAGGTAAGTTTGGTAGATTTATAAAAAGAGTTACAAGGGGCTGGGATTTAGCTAAGTGGTTCTGGAGATCGCCTTGCAAGTGCAAGGGCCCAAGTTCTATCCTGGTAATCACATACAACAATGCTGAGTGTGGAGACTCATACCCACCAGCAATCAGAACCACATACCCCAATGCTGGTGTGGTGGCTCATGCCTGTAATCCCAGCACTTGGGAGGAAAAGACAGGAGTACTGCTGTGAGTTCAAGGCTCAGCTCAGGGCCAGCCTGAACTACAAAAGCAAAGTTACAAAAATGTCCATAGTACTGGTATCAATGTTAGTAACAGATTATTTTTTTATTTAATTTAAAATTTCTCTTTGTTTGTTTATTTCTGGTAGTGCAGATTGAACTCAGGACCTTACACTTGTGAGGCAGACGTGGCACCACTGAGCTATATCCGCGGCCAAAATTTCTGGCTTTTAAAGGTAAAATATTTAACATAAATAATTTGGCTCAAGTATATACATTTGTTTTGAAAAAATCTTAGCTAATACATATCATATAGGATTGGCAGTATTACTTGATAGATACATATGTTATAGACTTTTCACTCACATTCTAGTTTTCTTTCTCCTTTTTCATACTAGTTGCCATATACATTTGATACAGACTCTTTTAAGCCACCTCATGAGGCACACTGTTTTCTCAGCTTTTCTTCATTTGAACACACTACTTTTGATTTGTTCTTCAAAATACCTCATGGCCTTGTCTGCACAGATAAAGATGGCCGCATATGTGGTCCCACAAATATAGACTTAAAACATTATCTTGCTCATATACATTCTGTGGTTTTTATACTAAAATTTTACAACATTATTTTAATTTTTTTCCCTAGAGGATTTTTTTGGGGAAAGATTTGCAATTGCTTATAAAACCTAAAGATATTTTGTGATGTTTCAAGACCAATTTGCCCTTCCCACATCTGGCCTTTAGATGAAATGAAATCCTTCTGTACCTCACGTGCTAACCTGTATGACTCCAAATTTTGGTGGATTTCTGGTGTCTTGTTGATGTAAGATATTGTGACTGGGTTGATTCTTAGAGACTTGTAAGTTGATTAGTTGTAACTAATTTAAGTAAGGAATGATATTTAACAATCAACAAACTACTTATGTCAATCATCTCTTGCACAGAATTGATTTTAAAAGAAATTCTAAAATTCAGGTCACTTTAGTTCCATTTGCTTATAAACTGAGAAAGATTTGTGACTAAACTCTCTAATTGTTGGGTTTTTTTTTAAGGATCCTTTTTTTAGAGTTCTATTCAGTTCCATTATATTTAGAAAAGCATTTTCAAAAGTATTTGTAATGGAAAAACAATGGAAATAATTGAAAGTACCTTTTATCCTAGGTCGATATGCTAGTTCTCATATCATATTCTATTTCTACTTCTAATCATCCTCTCTCACTTATTATATGTTTGCTGAAGTTTCAACAAAAACATACATTTTAGATGAATTGTACAATGTTTATGACATCCTTTAGAATGTAAACATTTACAACCCAAACTGAATTTTCAGCATCAGTTGGGATCTTTGAACATTTACTACAAAATCTTCCTTGTAATTTACACATTCACTCATCATGTATTTGTTTAGTGACTGTTATGTAGCAGGCATTGTTCTATTTCTGTCTTTCAGTGGAGCTTTCCTGTCAATTTTCTACTGTGAGCCAAATAATACTAGTAAGTGTTATATTGTAGTTGCTTTCCATGTGACTTTATTCTTTAAAGATCATTTTTATAGTCCTCATATGGAACTTGTATAAAACAAATACGTATTTCCACATCTCCAGATAGTGAAGACTTGTGGATAGGTTTCCCAAAAATTTTTCATGGAAACTTTCATTATCCCTTTTCATGCCTATTAGTTCTTAGCAGGGAGACATTTGGCAACAATAAACATGGCTAGCCTGAGGATTTATTATATTTTTGCACTTCAGTTTCATTCATTTGACAAATGCATTTCACATTTGACCATGCCCATTTATTTTTGCACCACATTAGCTGGTGTAAGAAATTGCTTTGAAAGCAACAATAACAATATCCCCTCAAGTTCAGACTAAAACCATTAAAGACAGAAAATGATCATGAAGGAAAGGGGTACCAAGTAGAATAACAGTGTTAGAAACATAACGCTTTAATCTATTATCAATACAGCATACATGGATCCTGTCCTCAAAAATGTTAACATTTTTAAACAAAAAACAAGTGTAGCTGGCATTTGTATAACTAGCTCTATCATATAAGAGTAGATTAAATTTGTCTTTCTCTGAATAACAGCAATAGCTGTTGAAACTAGCTCCAGTTTTCTAGTGTTTTAGGTCTGTAAACATTATTCTGTGGTTTCTAATAAGTGTTGTAATTAATTGCTTAGAATTGCATTAACCTGTCTCAGATCTGCTAAGTGGACAGTTTCAATTTGTTCAAGGGTATTAAATCAACAATTCCTTATTGTGTATCTGCCACGAAGTGGGCTTTCCAAACTTACTCATCTTAGATGAGTTCACTAAGCATATTAATGTAGTCTTGGCATGCTAATTTTAATTATTCAGTTGTAATCTCTAGACTATTTTAAGGGCTGAGGTGTTAATGTACTTGTCTAATCAACTAATCAAAGTTCAGGAATAAAATATCAAGACATAACAAATCTATCAAAGTCCCTACCAAGAAAAATCAGACTTAATGGTTTAAGCAATCATAAAAATGATAAACTTAAAATTTACATTTAAAGGATAAGCATAAAGTGTAAATTTTCACAGTGTCAGACATTAACCCTTGCCAACCAAAAGATAATAATTCTGAGTGGTAGATACATCTTTCTTACTGCTACATTACTTCAAAGTGAATATTTCTGATCAAAAGAAAAGACATGGAAATTCTAAAATTATTTATAGGACAAAATAGTTCGAGTTGAAACAACTATTTACAAGATCTAATCTTTTTATCTAGGGCAAAATATAATTTCTAAAGTGAGATTGAAGTCTGAATATTTTTTTCAGTGCTGAGATTGAAAATGGACCTTCAGATAAACAGAGAAAATATGAATCTTTTTTATGAAAATTTGCAAGTCAATTTTGATGCTTACAATAAACTGCTACAATAATGGACACAGAAAATGACAAATAATCATTTTAATATATTTTTCAGGTAGAAAATATCACATATGTAGCTATGTAAGTGTGCCAAGTAATCAAATATACTACTATGACACACATATTTAACAACCTAATGCGCATTTAGCACAAGAACAACTTTAAAATGATCAAATCTGCTAAAATGATATTTTGTGTATTGTTCATATTTCCTAATTATCTTTTTCTCTTGAATTCCTTATCAACATCCATTTTCTCACAACATTTTTATTGAAAATGTCACATGTAAGAAATGGTAGAGACATAAGAATCCACTCTTGTTGCAGTCTCTGGCTCCCACTTTACATTCATCATCTCTTTCCTTATTGTTACCACTGTACATATCATGGATCTAATTTTCAAAATGATGAACTCAGACAATGATATTGAATCACTTTTCCAAAACCAAAGAATAGTAATGCAATCAAACTTTGGCTTTCCATGAGTATGGTTTATCTGAAAGGACTTAATGTCTTATTTAAGAATACCATCACTAAAATCATTAGAAAAGGAAATGGAAGAAATTTTTCTTGCTCTGAGATTTGTAAGGGCTTTTCAGTTACTTGGAAATAAGGCTTATGAGATTTCAAAAAAGGAATAAATGGTAATCATTTTTCCTAAATGAAAAAATATTTATCTTCCACTCTATGCATCCATCTTTCCATCTCATAGGAATATGGACCCCAGTGAACTAGTGTTCAAGTTCGGTTTCTTAGAAGAATATACAGCTTTCTCATCCAATCATTATTTCCTACTATCTATGTGGAAAGAAACAGCTGTTGAACACAAATGAAGGTCCTTCAACCTGAAACTTTAACACTGAAATTCATGGAGATTTTTTCACTGGATAGAGTTCATTATTAATGCTTTCAGGAAAAAAAAATCAAAATTACTTCACAAATATAATATTACAAATCTCTTAAAAATGGCACTAAATAATTTGATATTTTAAAAATAAATTTAAGCTCTACTTAGGAATTGCAATATAATATACTATAGATAAGTATAATTAAAAGATAAAAAGTTATGTCATAGTTTTAAAAGTTTAGAATTTAAATATTTAATTAAAATCATCCTTACAAAGTAGGATAGTGGCTAATATAGACTAGGTGGTCAGTAAATGTATGTTGATGAAAACAGCCATAATTTCAAAGGTACAATTTTTTGAAGGGGAAGCAAAGGTATTAGCTTATCTTCAAATGACACAAGCTCTTTGTGTCTTTCCAATTTTGGTCCATTAATGTACTAGAATTCTTTGCAAAAAATTCAGTGTTGTCTGAAAAAGAATCTACTAGGATGGCCTTATATTTTATATTCTATGTAAGAGTTAATCAGATTTGCTACATTCCATAGAGTCCAATCAATGAAAAACTGAAATTTCTCCTAAAGAGGTGAGTCTAATATCATATTCTTTTATTTATTCTACTATATTATTTTACCTTTTGTACAGGCTTCATGGAATTTTATAATCATTTTTAGCAAAATTTATTAAATTACTTTATACCTGGAAGTCTCAGCTATTTCCTTCTTTATGTTTTTAATTGTCAATTTAAAAGTTGTTACATTCTAAAATTTTACATATAATGATTAAGTTATGATCATTTTGAAAAACCACATAATGAAATGTTGACTGGCTTCTCAATAAAACATTTTTTCTCTTTCCTCAAAAGTGTAGTAAGAGGTGAAAGCACAAAGTAGTAAGTAGAGTAGAATATAATTAATCCAAAGCCTTTTAATAGAAATATTGAATTTAGATTTACTTCAAGCTTTTCACAATTCCACTTGATTTCATGAAATATTTGTCATTTGCACAGATGTAGAACTGTCTGATCTTTTCTTGGAGAACATTTGAAGAAAAATATTTTATTTTTCCTTTCATACTGATTGTAAATAGCTAAAGTAAAGACACTTTAAATGTTTGAAATCAGGGTTATTTACAAATATTCTGGTAAGGAATTCTCATAAGGAGAAAATGTTCAATTACAAAAATTTTCATACAATCAGACCTCAGAAGTAACATGTAATTTTTAATTGGCAAAAAAAGAAAATTAGCATATAAACTGTCATATTGGTACAACTGTAGAATGAAGGAATTTGAAAGCGCTACAGATCCTTGGGTCTCTATACTTGTTTTTCTTTCTTTCTCACTTTCCACATGATTCCAACTATCTCATATATACATCACTCTTTCCACAATATTCTCATGGACAAAGAGAACCTCAAATACTTTATCCAGTTTTGCAAAGATCACAGATATGCAGTGGAATTCAAATTCAAACCTTGTTTACTGCAGTTTTTTTCTGCTATGCTAGGCTACCTTTTATCTGCTAATTTTTCATAAAGTAGGAAGTGATTTAACTAATATCACAACAAAACAAAATGGAGGAGAGCCACGCAAAGGCAATAGATTAGCCTGCTGGATCTCTAAACATGCCCTCTTACAATACTACATTCTCTGTTACTGTGTTTAAGGATGCAGTGTACATAATATCATTCTTTATCTTGCATTTGAAAAGAGGATCCGAGGGTCATCTCTCTCCTAGGAAGCTGAATTCCCAGATTCATTTCACTGTACTCGGCCATCCTTGCACTCAGTGACCACTGCAGTCATGATCTGAAGGCACCTGGCTACTGCTTCCACTCATAGCAGGCTCTGCATGGTTCGTGTGTGGTTTTACCGGCTCTCAGAAAGCAATAATTATGAGGTTATGGAGGCTTCCACCTTCATTTCAAAGGAAAGCCTGGGAGGCCAGGAGAGAACCCTTGGGGGAACAAGTGTGAAGCTGTGAGAATGAAGTCCAAGGTGCACTAGTGATCCAAGGAAGTCAGAGATGCGAGAAACACAGATGATCTGTCAAGGAAAGCTGCCAGCCATGAGCAGAGCCAGCTCAAGCGAGAGGTGGCCTTGTTGCCTGAAACAAGACCAGGGGGTGGGTGGTCCTTGTCACCTGGAATTCATCACCTGTGGCTATGATGCAGAACATGGAGCTACAGTACTTAATGTTTTGGGCATTGGTCCTTCTCTAGTCCTATTCTTGTGTCTCCTTATTTCTCTCTTTTGGAATGAGAACATTACCCTCTGGCACTGTAATTTGGAATTATGTAACTTATTTTCCACCATAAGAATATGCCTTGAGGACCAGGGATTCAGCTCAGTGCTTCTGTCTTGCAAGCACAAGGGCCCAGGTTCAGTCCCTGGTAACCACATACAACAATGCTGGGTGTGGTGACTTACGTCCACCAGCAATCAGAACCATATACCACAGTGCCAGGCATGGTGGCTCACGCCTGTAATCCCAGCACTTGGGAAGCAGAGGCAGGAGGATTGCTGTGAGTTTAAGGCTGAGCTCAGGGCCAGTCTGATCTACAAAATGAGACCCTGTCTCAAAAAAAAAAAAAAAGAAAAAAAGGGAATGTGCTCTGAGTCTTAGGTTTTGACTTAGACTCCTGAAAAAGGTTGTGATTGTTGAGACCTTGGGTACCAGATTTTTGCATTTTAAGTTGTATGCAAGATAACTTTCTCATGGCGAATGGAATAACTTATTATATTTATTTGGAGACTGAGGATGATTTAAAGAGATAGATTTGAATGTCAAGCTGACAAGAGAGGTACATTAGAGTTAAGATTCTCAATTTTATTGATGTAGGAGCTGCTTAGGTGGTTAGTGAAACATACTTCTCAGTGTGTCTGGGTGGGTTGTGGAGGTGGGAGCCTGGGTACTCTACATGGCTCCTTCTTTGGTACTGTTCCCTGTTTTGTTTCCTGCATACCATGAACCAAGCCATTATGTTTTACCACAAACTTCTTTAATCATCTTTCTGCCTTGGAACCAGATTATCATGAACTGAATCCCCTGAAAATATAAGACAAGAAAACTGAGAATAACTTATTTAAAAATGTTTTTTTCTTCAGATACACATTTGTAAATTACACTCAATTATAAATTGTTATAATAATTTAATGAATGCATATGTATTCATCATCATTATATGATTTGTGATAAGAAATTCCTTTAAGCACTTGTCTTAACATGAGAGCAATGTTAAGCTCACATGCTAGATAAATGCTTTACCACCGCCCTACATCTTTAGCCTTTCTTAAGTGTTTTGGATGAACAAATCACACAGTTGGCTCCACATTATGTGGATCTATAAAAACTTGAGTTGGCTGAACACATGAGAGCCAAGACAGAATATAGTCTTCTGTGTCAATAGACACTAAGATTTGGGACAGGTGAAGTGTTGGTAGAAGCTGTGGTATATCTATAAAATGCCAAGCAAATCTCCACTACTTCATCAGTACAGACTGTGTTATGTTTTATATTCTGATGCCTCCCCCCCCCAAAAAAAAATCTCACATGCTCATAGGTGGAGCTTGAGGTAAGGTGCTTGGACTATGCACGTGATCTACAGATCTACAGATTTGTACAGATCTACAGATTTGTTTCTATGTAAATGGGATTTGGATGGCAAAGAGTGGTAAGAGGATGTAGGTGATGGCAGCTGTGCCCGGGGCCCGTCTCTCTCTCCCTCTCTCAGCCCTTGATTGATCTCTGCTTCCTCCCACCTTGACATGAACTGTTCCTTCACTGCCCTACTCCTCTGCCATCCTGCCCCACCTTGGAACCAGCTGAGATTATGAACTGAAACTTCTGCAGGCTGTGTCAGAATAAACCTTTCCTCCTTCTAGTTGTGGGTATCAGGTGTCGTGTCTCAATGGTGAGAAAGTATCTTAGCTTGCTTCCCACTATGGAAAGAAGGAAATGTCCAACACTCTTTTCTACCTCTCATGGATCTAAAGCATGGCCGCATTCCTTCATTCAATACATATACATAGTATAGTAATTACATAGTATATTATATATATATATAGTATAGTATAGTTTTATATATGTAACAATATATAGTTATATATATAAAACTATACCATATATAGTATTTACAATACTAGTAACAATATATAGTTATATATATAACTATATATAACAATATAGGTATATATAGTATAGTTATATACTATACTATATATAACATATACAAAATATATAATATTTTAATATATTAAAATAAAAATATACATATACAAAATATATAATAGTTTAATATATTAAAATAAAAAAATATATATGGGCCTACCATGTACCAAGAAGTTACTAGAGGAACTTACAATTAAATTTCCTGCCTTCTTGAGGCATAAAGTTCAGCGGGGGATAAGGAGGAAAATAAATCTCCTCAAATAAAAATGACACACTTGTGGTCAACTGAATCTTCCTTCCATAAAAAAGCCACTCCAGGGCTGGGGAGTTAGCTCAGTGGTTCTGGCGCCTGTCTCGCAAGCGCAAGGACCCGGGTTCGATTCCCCGGTAACCACATAACAATACTGGGTGTGCAGACCCACACCCAGCAGCAACCAGTACCACATACCACAGTGCCGGGCGTGGTGGCTCACGCCTGTAATCCCAGCACTCGGGAGGCAGAGGCAGGAGGATTGTGATGTGAGTTGGAGGCTGAGCTCAGGGCCACCCTGAACCACAAAGCAAGACCCTGTCTCCAAAAACCTAAAAAAAAAAAAAAAAAAAAAAAAAAAAAAAAGCCACTCCATTTAAAATTCCATTGTCATTTCAATTTAATTCCATTAGAGAGTACCATTTCTCTAATATGTGATGAACTTATTTTATCTGTGACCATTTATTAGTTTAACTTTTATACATACAGTTTAGAGGGAAACTCACAAAGTATCAATGGACATGATTTTCCTTGTTTTGGAAATGACACTATCTGTTTGAAAACTAAATTGATATGAACATATGATATAGGAGTGGAACAAAAATGGTTCATGTATTCATCTATACTGCCTTAGCATGTACGAATAACTTTATTTTCTTAGTAATCTGTAGGAGTGCTTTTTACATTAGAGGCATTCTTGCCATCATGAGGTAACTCAAACATACAGGCAAATGATATTTAAAGTTCAAATTTACCCTTTGTAGGATTATAAATTCAGCTAAATACAAATTAGATATTAGTATATATGTGTGCAAGTACACCCTGAATATGCAAGCTGCCAATAATTCTTTATTTGCAAATTTAAAATTATAATATCAGACTGCATTTATCCCCCTTGTGACAAACCCTAATGACCAGTTTTAGAATCTACATTTGTTTTATCTGCCACTTGTCATTTCTCAGTCTACATAAAATACTGAGCAAGAACATTTAATACACTATTCCATCTGTCCTTTAGTTAGCCACAGCTAATCTTTTTGAGATGAGTGAAAATTAGACTCAGACTATTCCAATTAAGTGTCGGGTTTTTAGAGCCCCAAGAGGACTTTCCTAAAGTCCACCTTAGTTACCCATTGGTAGGAATGGTCAAGTTTCCCACTTCATTTTCAAATTTATCTAACACTAGGCTTCGATTTTAATCCGATTTATGTTACTTTAAATTTGTGGGCCCTGTGGTACAGACAGATTTCTCAGTGCTCTACAGACAGGCATTAATATTTTATCCTTTGCTTCTACTCACGTGGCTTCTGTCACTTTGTTCTTTCCTTAAATAGCCATCGTTATTCTTGGTGCAAATCAAGTCCACTTCTTCCCAGAGGCTTTCCTCATGGACTGGAATCAAATTAATGGATCTATTTCTGAATGTATGATTTCCATATTCAGAAAACTCAACAGCACTCAGAAAGGTATTATGACTCCTAAGCAGTTTAGGTGTTTTTAACAGAAGAATTTAACACGGGCTGACTATTCACCTTCACAGAGACTTCGTGTTTCCCACTTTCTGGCTAACTGAAAGTGGAATATACAGAAAATGTAGAGATGATAAGAAGGGCTACAGAGAACATTCAACAAATAGCTCTCGATGAACTAATGACAAGCAGTACATTACTGGATTCTCTACTCTATTTATATATTTATTTTGAGGTACCGGGGATTGAACTCAGGGCCTTGTGCTTGTGAGGCAGGCACAGTGTCACCGAGCTAAACTCCCAGCCCCTTGCTGTTCTATTGTTCCACTAATTAATCTTTACACTTAAGTAATTGTAAGAATGAAAAGCACTATGTCACCTAGACTAAGAAAAGATTATGTCAGGTGGCTGTTTCTGTTTGCTGGTATTTTTATATGAAAGATGAATGAGTTAAATCATTGAGTCTTATTTTTAATAGTGGCCAATGAAAATCATAAATCAGAAAAGTTTTTAACTAATATATACATTTGTAAATTATTCTTGGAAAGAAAATTTATTGTAGGGCATACTTTAAATATTAAATGGGGAAAGTGATACAGGAAAACAGATCAGTAAAATCAAATACTCTGAATATTATCTATATCAGAAAGTCTCTTGACTTATCTGTTTTACAAAAGGAGAGAAATTATAAGAAACTCTAAGACAAGACTTCTTGAAGTTGGCACACTAAACGTATATTTTCTTTTTTTAACTCACAGTAAAGGGAGACACTTGTATTTTGTGATAGTTTTAAAATTATTCAGCGAGAACATGAAACAACAAAAAGGAAACAGATGATTTTCTTTAAGTGTTCACAATATATATGCTTCATATACACTTTTACTAAACTCTTCCTCATTAGCGACCTATTATAATTCACTTGAGCTCATCCTGACACAGTTGGAAACCATCAGAGACAGAGGATAAACAAACTCCTGGGACCTTAACTTGTTACGCATTAAAAGTACACTTGAGTTTTCCTTGGAGGCAGTCAGAGACTGCAACATTCATTGTTTTTGCTGAAACAACCAATATCAACCAAAAATAACCAACAGGTAACTAAGACACCCAGTGGGCAGCTAAAAGCAGAACTCATCTTAAGTATTATCTCCTTTATTACCCCAAACTACAGGCCAAGTCCCTTTTTAGCTCTGCAAAGAGGCATGCTATTCATTTAGTGAGTGTTTTTGTTCAAACTATCAATACAATATTCCAGTATTGATTAGCCCTAAATTTTCATAGTGCATCTCATCTCTCAAGGCTGAAGATACCAAAAGAAGAGACATTCAGTGAGTGCTCAGACATCACCAGTCACTATCCCCCCAACTGTAGTCACTTTGATTTCAGCAGAGCCTTGTAGGACTGAAAGTGCTCCAAACAGGGAGAATCATTTTATGGAAACTGAACTTTCCCTCAAACGGAAGGGACTTCTGGAGTCATTTTGCAGGACCAAAACTGAAATAATGATTAACCAGTTCCTGGTTACCCAACTAATCCCCAACTAATCCATAAAAATCCAGTGTGATCCTTTTCATCAGAACTGTGCCCCTTTCATCTCCTGAAGCTAAAATCTTTCCATATTTTCATTTACTTTGGAATTCTAAGGAACTTCTTTCTGCATCTCACTGAAATGTCTTAAAAATCTTTTTTTTTCTGATTGTGAGTCAAGAACCCACTCCATGGATATCCTCATCTTCTCTTTGGGAAGTCTCTTTAGACCCCATCACGTGACACTATGACCTGTGTATGTTGATGGAACGGAGGCTGTAAGCCTGCATTTGTCTGATTCTAAGTATACATGTTATCATATGATAGCAACATTGAAAGAGAAATACCTAGAAAAGCTCAAAGGCCCAAAGAGGATTTTATAGAGACAGCCCATAAACTACTCTTGAGATTTGGCTTGCTAAGCAGAAAAGAATACTTAAGTCTAACAAGGTGACAAGTTTTGAGAGAGAAAAAGCTAGAGGAAAAAGAGCTCTCAAAATATCAAAACTATAAGTGGTTGGCCTAGAGCCAGGGAGGTCTAAGATCCACCAATTTAAAGGTTAAAAGATTTCTATAGAATAATAGAGTAAGCCAAGTATTTTGGTTAAGCAAAATATATAAGTAGGTTTCTTATAAGCAGAACAAGTTATATAATGTATCTACATACAACAGATGGATATCCTAACTCAATGGAGTCCTTTTTTATAGCTATATGTAGATAATGATTGCTTTCATGATAGCTCTAATTCTCAATGTTCTAGATTTAATCCTAACAATTCTACAGTGCAGGTCTTTGTGTTCTAATTTCTATTTTAAGAACTATGAAATGATTGATGTCAGGTCTCCATACTCAGTATTATATTCTATTCATGTCATGGGTTAGTAATCATCACAGTTAGGTAGCATTTTATTCTTAATAATTGTCTGGTTTAATAAACTATTCTTTAAATTGGCTTATTTTAAAGAGTCAGGCAGTATATCGAGTAACTGTGGTATTTGGGATGGTCAATAGTTATAATTAATTAGAATTAAATACAATGAGAATATCATTACTTCAGTTTCTTGGTGTGCTAAGAAATGACTTCTAATCTTATGTCCTCCAAGATCTGTGACTCAGTGTAATATAAAAGGAAGTGGAAGCTTGTATATTTCAGGACGGGTCCTGATTTACTGAACTGCTTATGTTTAACATCCAGGTGATACGTTATGAAGAGATGTTTTGATGACCTGCAGCCATAAGTGACTGCTTATTAACAAAATTCCCTGAAATGCCTTTCATGTTTTTGTTATGTGAAAATAAACTATGCCTACAATTCTGCAAACTCACATGTCTAGGAGCTTATAGTACAAAATTTATAAAATGGGTAGCATTCTTCATCAGTAATTGTAGCACAAATTGATTCTGAGATGGGGAAAATTGATGTGATTAGCAATAACACAGAAATTTACTTTGCATCCATAATTTTATTTAAGTAAATAAACCTACAATGTATATTTCTTCATTAACCATATAAAGCAATAGTTAGACTCTATTATTAGTTAGGAAAATTGAAGAACTTAGTACTTTAAAATTGGGAAAATACTTTAAAATTAGGCATGTTAAAATAATTATGTCAAGAAAGCCAGTTAAAGTGTATCATATTGAACTTGCATATATTAATGAATCCCAGTGAATGTAACCTAATAAAGCCTGAGAACTTGGATGAATGTAAGTCTGAGAGTAATTTTAACATTTTGGTGTATTGGAAAGCTGTCTGGATCACTAAAATTTTCACATTCAGTTAGATTCTGATTCTCTGTAAGTATGCTGATAACATCATTGAGTAAGAAAACATTTTCAAGAATAACTGAATAATTACAATGAAGTAAAAATTCATGTGATGACTTTTGACTTTAACTGTACTTTGGGAAAATCAACAAATTTTCTCAAAAATATTTCTTATGCTAATATACTATAATGTTCCAGGAGATATTTTGAAATTTCTAGTATATAAATTAAGTGAAGGCTTCAAGAAATTGGTTCTAGTCCCTAGAAATATAAAATATGGATAATTTTTAAAGGTTAATATTTTTTTCAGAGTTCATAACAGCAGCGAAATTTTGTTGAAACAAACTTTGTGGAAATTTATACCTATACTCTATAAATTAAAAATATTATAGGTATATGTGGCAGGTTCATGAATACAGTCACCATTAATAGGCATAACTGTCAAGTGGCCAATGGAAATAACTTTCATGCCACATTTTTGATATGCATTATCTGCTACATATAACTACATTTCCTTTAGTTATTTACATATAATATCTATTAAAGACAAAAGGCTAAATCACATCACTTTAGTACATAAATTCAACATTTTGAAATTATTCTAAAATTTATTTTAGAAATAAAATGTCAAAGAATTTAATACAATCCACAGGGTAGAAGAAGGCAAATAGAATAGAATGAAATAAAACTGATACTGTTCATTTTAGAGATAATTTAATTTTCTTTATACCAAAGAAAACATTTGAAGAAAGAGGAACATTCAAATGTACATTTTGGGGCACTGGGTGTTGGCCTCCTCCTCCCTCGCTGGCATTAGGGTCCATCAATTTGCCTGTGATTTCTAAATTAATTCTGAAGGAAACCACGACTTACTTGAAGATCCCGCTGAATTTCTGCTGTGGGCTGGACTTTTTCTTTCTCTGTTCACAGACAAAGCACTTCCACTGGTCTTGGAAAAAAGGTCTAAATCCGTGTCTTCTCTGCTTACAAGTCGTGCCTGGGAGCGGTGGGAGAGAATGTATACAATCATGAAACGAAATATGGCGTTTTCTGAATGCAGCTCGCATTACCCCAAATAAACAAACAGGCTCTGTCAAACAACCTTCTTCAAAATGATACCACAAGCCCTTATTGCTGCCCAGCCAGAACAAATGCACTATGTCAAAGCATTTTTGGCAAATAAGAGCCGATTTTAAAATTGAGGTTTGCTATTTGAGTCTGTACAACAAAAGAAAACATTTTAGTACAGTAATTTTGATGAGAATCAACCTTAAAAGCATCTGGTAAAATTTTAAACAGCTTAACATCACTTATTTACCAAGTATATTATTGAATTCTTAATTGAATGCTAGAAACGTCGTATTACATTATTTTCGGCAGTATTTATGTTTTGCCACTTATAAGCATTAGTCTTATTAACAAAATTCCCTGAAACGCCTTTCATCCCTCTTCATGTGCCACAATGTCACATGATACCTGCTCTTTATGACAATTATCAGTATAAAATATTACATACCAAGTTTTACTTTGAGATAAATATAATTATGTAGAAATTGTATGATACATTATTTAAAAGACATAAGGACATGATTCTTCTAAAATTACCTCTGTACTTTTATTACTAGTTAAGACTGAACCTGAGTCAGAAGAACTGTTTCTTACCTAGAAGGTCTTGTTTTACAGAAAGTCTAATGCATGAAGTAAAGATGTATTCTCTACTGAAGTAAAGATGTATCACAGTTTAGCTCTGAAGTGGAGGGAAATGGCATAATGGGAAGAAAAAATAGCTTACAAGTTCTGGGATTTAACTCAAACCACAGTATGTATAAAATCATGTGAAAACACATGGCCCATAATTTTTATTGTGAGGAAATTAAGTTAAACAAAACAAAGACATCGGAACACCAATGTGGTTAAAAAACTATGATACATCACACACAGGTACAAATTCTCAATGCTGAATGTGATCATTATATATGGCTAAAATATAGAAATAAACTCTGTGAAGGACAAAAAGAAGCTATTTCCATAAGATGAGCTACAAAGACTGAAAGAACCTACAGGTACATGAATGAGTGAACATGTGAATGAATTCATATCTCCCACCTCTTTGTTGCCTGACAAAATTCTATACATTTGTCACGGAAAAGAGAAAGTTTTGAAATTTGCATATGAAGAAGAATAGAAAGACTGAGCCAATTCCTGAGTGCCTTACTTCATGTACTTATGATTTTTAAGTTTTTTTATGCTACTGTTGAAGTCAGAATGGATATCACTTTATAATGTCAGGTATTTTTTGATGAAACTTACTAAGTGATATAATTGCATTTTTTAGAAACTGCAGTCAAAACTGTTTAAAATGAACTGAATAAAAATTGGCCAATTTATGCTTTTGATTTGTATGAAGAATGTGACATTCCTTCCAGAATTTCTTTCAATCACTATACAGGAGTATTAGTCTGAAATTCCTATTAGAATATACCATCAATATTAACATTTAAAATTAACCAGTTAAGAATCAAAAGAAATGGCTGAGCAATACACTTCATTGATAAGGCTAAATAAGTAAGAATGAAAGACATGTTTTCATACAGGGCAACATATCCAGACCAAAAAGTTCAGCTATGAAATCTCAATGTTTAAAATTGAAATTTATTTATTTCAATTTGATGACATACTTGCACTCTACCTGTTTGAGTAGAAATCCAAGTTTCCCTGAAATAAAATGATGTGCATATGTCAACCCAATATTTGTGAAGAACCACTCCAGAATTTCAATATCATCTAAGTCATCAAAAAAAAAAAAAAAAGAAAGAAAAAAAAGAAACAACCAAAGAACAAAAACAAGTAACTAATACAGGCCTGTATGTGATTCAGGCCTATAATCTCAGCACCAGGAGGCCGAGATCAGACTGGGAGCTCTAAGTGAGATGAGGCTTCACAGTGAAACCTTGACTTAAACAACTGAAAGAAATGATATCACTTTCAGGCCAGGGATTTACTCAGTCATTCTGGCACCTGTCTTGCAAGTGCAAGGACCTGGGTTCAATCTTCTGGTAACCACATACAACACTGGGCGTGGAGACTCACAGCCAGCAGCAATCAGTACCACATACCACAGTGCCAGGTGTGGTGGCTCCCGCCTGTAATCCCAGCACTCGGGAGGCAGAGGCAGGAGGATTGCTATGATGTGAGTTTGAGGCTGAGCTCAGGGCCAGCCTGAACTACAAAGTGAAACCCTGTCTCAAAAAAAAAAAAAAAAAAGAAAAGAAAAAAAGAAAAAGAAAAAGAAAAGAAATGATATCACTTTCTAGTTTCTAAGGCATCAAAGTGTAAAATTTAATAGGAATACATGATTTCTCAGTGGTGCCATCTGTCAGTTTAAGTGGAAATTTGAAGTAAATAAGCCAGTTGTCCATGTATCCTGTATATCCTGTATGCATTCATATTTAGATTCTATTTCTGAACAAATCCTGGTTCAGTCTTGCATCATTCTTCCTCTGATTGTAAACTACCAGAGAAAGGTATAAAGAAAGTGCATTTTGTCTTCTACACCATGCAAAGTGAATGTACAGATAATCCTCAGAACTCTCTTATATAAAATAGCACAGTCCCTGCACATAATCATCTCTAGATTTATTTATGATACCTCACATAATGTGGATGCTACAAGATGTGCTTAAAATGTACAGACAATGTATAAGTAAAATATGTTGGACAATAGAAGACACAATTAACGTTAATTCTCCTCAAAATAATCCCCCTCACTGTGAACACAATCATCTCTTCACTGGAAATCAAAACAACTACAAAAGATAAAGGTTTTTTTTTTTTTTTTTTTTTTTTTTTTTTTGAGACAGGGTCTCGCTTTGTGGTTCAGGCTGGCCCTGAGCTCAGCATCAAACTCACATCACAGCAATCCTCCTGCCTCTGCCTCCTGAGTGCTGGGATTACAGTTGTGATCCACCACACCCGGTACTGTAGTATGTGGTACTGATTGCTGCTGGGAGTGAGTCTCCAGGCCCAGTGTTGTATGTGGTTACCAGAGGATCGAATCCAGGTCCTTGAGCTTGCAGGACAGGTGCTGGAACTACTGAGCTAAATCCCTGGCCCCAAAGATAAAGGTTTGAATCAGTTCACCCCTAAGGCTGGACCAGAAGACACAAAAGAGCATTTCTGGAGCTGCTTCGGAGTGTCAAGTATGATGGGGTAAGAGTGTTCAAAGTGGAGAGGAGCATTTGGGGAGGATACAGCAATACGTCTTTTATTGTAACTGATGCTGAAATTAAACATTCACCATATTTTTCAGTCACACCCAGTGTATTTAAATAGTTATACTGAACTATGGAGAGAATTATAACAGGAGAAAAGCTTGTATATTTTCAGTGTAATCAAGGTTTTGATGATTCACATTCATGTCTGGTTGTATGTCAGAATGAAATAAGAAGCATGAAATTTAGAACAGAGTTTTCAAAGTATTTGGATTCTGATTTATCTCCAATCGTGGCAAAGTAATTAAACATAAAGATTATCACTGAAGCCAAGATGGTGGCAAACTCTCGTAATCCCAAGACTCAGGAGTCTGAAGCAGGAGAACTGCTGCCAGTTTAAGACAGCCTGGGCTGCATAGTGAGTTCAAGGCCAGTGTGAAATAAATAATAAGACCCTATCTCAAAACAGACAGACAGAGGGACATAAACACATAAACAAATAAGAAAATTCTTTCGTTTTTAAAAAAGCAATTTTTCTGGGTTTTTTTCCCATAAAATGTTTAAAGTATAATTATTGGGCCATGGATGTAGCTCGGTGATTCCAGTGTCTGCTTGACAAGCACAAAGTTTCCAAGTTGGATCCTCTGGTACCATATTCCATATGAGGCATGATGGATCAAGGCTGTAATCCCAGAATTCAGGAAGCAGAGGCAGAAGGATTGCCGAGAGTTCAAGGCCAGCCTGGGCAACATAGTGAGTCCAGGGCCAGCTTGAACTACAAAGAAGACCCTGTCTCAAAAAACAAAACAAAACAAAACAAAACAAAAAAAACCCCCAAAAAACCCCATAAATGAAGAATAATTATTTTATAATTTTGTACTTTTGAAAGTAAAATATTAAATAGAACTATTTCAAAACAAATATGTATGCATTGTTACCAGATATTTTAGTTTTCCCATTTTATTTTATTTTATTTTTGGTTTCTGAATTTTGGGGAGGGGGTGGATATCACTTTTGTAGTTCAGGCTGGCCTGAGCTCACTATGTAACATAGGCAAGCCTCGAATTCAGAGCAGTCCCCTGGCTTCTGCCTCCCCAGCGCTGGGATTACAGGTGTGAGCCACCAGGCTCAGCACTGTGGTGTGTGGTACTGATTGCTGATGGGCAGCACTGTGATATATAGTTACCAGGGATCAAAATCAGTGTCTTGTGATTGCAAGGCAGACACTGGAACCACTGAGCTAAATTTCTGGCGACATTTTATTTTATTTTTAATTGATATTTTTTGGTACATTTTATATATTTTTCTAAAAAGAGAAACAAAGCGTTAAAAAGATGAAGTCATAAGTTGTCTTACAATTTTCTAAACCCATGTCCTAAAATTCTTGGAGCACATTCATGTGGTCCTCACAGAGGATTACTGCAAGATCATACCAATAAAAAAATTAAGATAAGAATATGGCACTTTTGTTAATTGTTAGATAAATATATTTTGCAAAGTTACTATAAGTGGTACCTCTTTTCTCTAACTTACTTTTTTCACTCAACCTTCCAATAGCAAGTTCTAATTTAAATTATCTTAATCATTTCAATAATTTATAAATTATGGAAAAATTATTACATACTAAATATACCACATCACCACCTGTACTTTTTGAAAAACTCTTTTTAATGAATTTGCAGGAATAAGTTATATGTACCCTTCCCTTCATAATAAATTCTCAACACTGCACAAATTGTTTTTCTCTTTAAAATTTATTTTTACATTTTTGGTATGAAAAATGATGACTTGCACCACTGGAATCTTGTGCCTGTACATGTCCCATTTCGATTCTTATTTTTCCCATTCTCCTGCCCTCTCCTCAACTCTTTCACCCCTTTTCTTATACAGCAAGGCACAGCCTTCATTGTATAAAATTTACAGGTAGAAATGTACTTAAATGCTACAAAGATATACAGATGCAGTTTACACGCAATGAAACACACAGACCTTAAACATGAAGTTCAATTATTTTCAAACTCTTTACTTTGACATCTTGAACTTAAATTTCCAACAGAAGTCACAAAAACTAACTTAGGATGTGTTAGGTACATGTATTAACTTCCCAGGAGGAATGTCATCACCACACAAACACTAATAACAGAGCCTAAAAATGTTACAAAAAAATAGTACTGAGTGTTACAATACTGAATGAGACCTGTGAGCCCTACACTCAGGTGGCCGAGACAAAATGACAAAAGTTTACATGAGAAAAGTATGATTAACAAAACCAGGAAGTTGATGCTGGGCACAATACTACTCCAGTCTACTTGAAGAGGAAAATAGATTTCAGTTCTCCTCAAATGACCTATAGATTCAGTAGGATCTTCAATATTTCTGATAGAAATGGACAAAATAATTTAAAAATATATGTAGAAATGCAAATGGCCAATGCGATTTTAATAAAACTAAAAATCTCACTCCCTCAAATCAAAACTTGTTAACAAGTCCCAGTGATCAATACTACTTATTACTTACAGTAAGATAGAGGCATCCGTCAATGGAAAAGAATAATGTATCAAGAAAAATACATTGATAAGAGAAAATAATATTTAATAAAGTACCAAAGCAAAGAAAGGATCAGGATAACTTTTTCAACAAATGATGCAGAACAAATAGATTTCTTCCTAAAAAAAAACCCTAGTAGACTCTTATTTCACACTATGCACAAAAATGAATTTATTCTTTTCTATTGATGGATGCTTCTATTTTAAGTAGTATTGTCACAACCAAGAGCATTTGTTTAAAAGATTCTGCCAGCTGTTGCTCTGCTATACATCTCTATGTATATTGTGTTAGCTCAGAGAATTGTCCAAAGACCAGAGGCAGAGAAGCCTGGTCTTGTCAATAGAACAGTTGTGTCAACCGAAGGGTTTACTAAAGATAATTAACAGAAAAGGTTTACTCTCATAGAACCATTTTTGACAGTAAGCAAATACATTTTCACTCATCTCTAGATGTGTAATGAATATTTCTTTTATCATTGCATTACTTGGTACTTTGTCCATTATTCCTCTAAAGTGGGGACTGAACAATCTGTGCCAAAAAGTGTGATCAATAATATGTATAATGCTCACAGCCTGAATTATTATTTTTCCTTGGGTAATTGGCATGATACTCCATCTAAGGGATAAGTACTAAAATGCAAGAAGATACTTGCTGAACTGCTACTTTGAATCTTTACCAATTCTCTGCCTTTAAAAATATGTAAATTTTAGTTAGCTATTCTGCTAATTTGCTCCTCCTCCTGGAAAACTCCTGAAACAAATTGTTCACAAAAATGTTATAAATGTACTAGTAACATTAATTTATATCAAAATACATTTAACTATAATCAACTTTCTTGGTAAATGTAGAGTTTGAACAAGGTGTACTCATTCTTTGGTGTAAATGGAAGATGTTATTAGTTAGGGTCACCAGAGATATCAATTTTTACCTGCCGAAGATTCTGCACACTGATTTTGACACTGTTCAGAGGACCAAGTGTCTACTCTGTGGGATCCAGTTTTTTTTCTAGGTCTTTTATCAGCTATCATCTTGGCTTACATGGTCTTCTTTGTCGTAGCACTTGATACAGCTGGATGCAGCAGTTCACATTCAGTGCATTGGACAGAGTTTAGAATTTGGTTTCCCTTGAAGTTCCAATTATTTACCTTCTAGAGTAGTAGTTCACTCTGTAATTCTTAGAATGATTATGCTCACAGTTCCTTGTTATTTTTCACAGTTTTATTTTCTGAGTTGTGATTTTCTGAGTTGTCCTACTACTTCCATTGACTTCATAAATTCCACCCTTTTCATATTTGCAAGAAATTCATTTCATTAAGCAATTTCCATGGAGACTAATTTTATTTCAAAATGGTAGCATGCTAATACTTTTATATGTCAAATAAAATTAATATTCTTAAAGCAATGTCATGATGTAAATTTATTAATCAAGAAAACCTGTGATTATTTTAATGTGAATTTTGAAGTCACTCCCAAGTAGGTACAGGTGAGATATTTTTCTTAATTTAAATTATGAGCATATTTAAAGTATCATTTATTGAGCACTGGTGTCTGTAACACTTTTCTGTAACTTTGAACACATTTCTTACCACAAGTTGAACTCTTCTGCCATTAAGCACATCTGGATCTAACACAGGCAAGAAGTGCTTGCTACATAACGACAAATAGAGAGAAGACATTGTAATATAAATGTATTTCAAGATGAGAAAGAAATCCCCTGTTGAAAAATTTAAGCAATATCATCATTTATAAAATGGAAATAACAATCTTAAGACTAGGCAAAGATACTTTCTAATATACATCTTTCAGTAGGTAAAACTTTAAATTTTTACAGATCTAATTATTGCCTTTCTCTAAATAAAAATATCAAATAGAAAGGTTCTGAAAATATCAACAGTGAAAACTGATAAGTTATAACAAATTTAAATGTTTTGTATATATTTATTTTTATACTATAGTTGACAAAGGTGAAGCTTTCTGTTTAAAACAGCTTTAGCTTATTAAATGCATTACACTAATGCTTAAAATGAATGTTTATTTAACTAGCAGTATTTGTATAATTTTTAAAAAATATTCATTGAGAAGTTATATTTTCAAAACAAAATCACATAACTAATTGCTTACTGTTTTATATACTTATACTCAGACCATTTATTAGTGCTATTGTTAAAAATTAAAGCTTATCTAATATTCATTCTGAAATACCTCACTATCATTTTTCCAAACATTATATCTATAGCAACACTCATATTTGGATAATGTAGATGTTAAGTGATGGATTCTGTTCCATTTATTTACATTTATAAAGATGTTATTCTAACAATTGAGCTAAATTTATTAATACCAATATGAAATAATCTCCATTAAAGAGTTAAAAATAAAATTTCTCAAATATTTATAGCTTTATCTTTACTTCCTCTGTTCACAAAAAATGGCACAATTCAAATTATAAAATCTTACAATTTATTTTCATTTATGGTTTCATATAATTTCCATGTTTTAAGAGGAATTGAATGGAGAGATATCATCACATATGGAACTTCAGTTCATAATATGTTGTCACAAAGGACAAAATCCTATTTTTAACTGCCAAATGTATAAATGATAGCATAAAGCAAATATAATCAACAGTATAGGCTACTTAGAAACAATTGTATACTACACTTTCATGTAGCATATTTTAATGTAGAAGAATTTGTATGGGTTGACTGATGGTGTTAGGTGCTACAAGGTAGAGTTCTTTCTAATTATTTTATGGGGAAATATGACTGAATCTATCTTATATGAAAGTCCTGTTTATAACCTAGTAATACTGTGCGTCAGCCTTTAGCTATAAAGTCATGTTTGTGTTAGCACAATTAACTTAGGTTTCACTTTTCAAGATGTGTTTACAATATAGAAATCTAATTTAGAGGAAATGACCTCACCTTTTCATATTTCTGGAGCTAGTTGTTTCACGATCCCCAACCTGACTGTGAAGCCATTGGTATGTATATGCTTTGTCCTGTTCCAATTCTTCATTGGCAGAGACATCTTTGTAGATTAAGTCTTCTTCTCTACCTGGGAAAGACATACAGAAAGTTTGTTATTTAAGGAAATAAACTCTGGCCAGGCAGCTCATTTAATGGTAATAGTCTCATCCTAAGAATGAAAAATATTATTGACTAACTCTTGGTGACTAAGTTACATGTAAGAAAAATTGCTTCAGTCACTTAAAAATTAAGTATTTTTCTTGTTTGAGTTTCAAACCCATCTGTCTTGAAAAATAAAAGAAATGTTGCATGAAAACTCAATTTTAAGATTTGTGCTTTAATTTTTAATTCAAAAATTTCATTATTTTTGCAACAATGAAATTCTAATATGAGTATCTGCTGTCAAGTCCTTTAGGCTTATTTTCAAATCTAATTGTTCTTACACCAGCCTTATCTATATGCAGCAATTGTACATTATATTGAACACATTGCAAACAGGATTTTCACTGTATATAAAACCGAGCTTGGTTTGTATAAGCTGATATAACACTTTGAACTTAAGAATATAGTTCATCAGGGCTCAAGGAATCTATGCTTAATATATAGCAGCTATTTCAAGGGCAGAAGAAGCATAATAATATGAGTAAAAATGGAAAAGATGTGAGACAATTTGTATCAGATAAGAACCAAAGATTAACAAATACAAAAATTAATGAACAGTTTTTGAAAGTGGAAAAGAAAAATGTAAGCCTTATACTCAAAGAATAAAAATTGTTATACACATGAATAAAAGAAATCTCCAGGAGACAGTGGTGTTATGTCAATGCCACTCATTCAGAGTCACAGTGAAGACCATCCATGTTAGAGCCATCATGTTTGCTGCCATGACCGCAGACAGAGACCTGCTGGCACTGTGGGCCTGCTTACCTCTACGGCATGGTGACACACCTCTTGAAAATGAAGTCGTGGTAATTTAACTCATAAAAATTGTTTAGGACCTGAATTTTAAAATGTCAGCCTATTTATTCAGAATATTATTGTAGATATTTGTACGAAGTCAATAAATTTGCAAATTATTCAGAGAAAGTGAAGCATATTATAAAGCATATTTCAAATGCCTGGTGTATGTCCACGTACACACCCCTCTGTGAGAACTGAGTGAAACATGGGCTGTTGTGAACATGTTGAGAATAACATATCTAAAACCTGTTTTTTCATAATTAGTCAAGGAAATTGCCAGTTTTCAACTTAGAGATGTTGAAGGCAATTCTTAGGAAACCTAAAATACTTTGTTTTTCTAAACTCTGAGTTCCACTTACTCTTTATGCCACTTTCTTTCAAAAGTAGCCACAAGCCTTTCCTGTTGAGCTTAAGTCAACTCTTCCATAGTTAATGTAGAGGAACGAACTATGGGGCAGAGAAACAACTTCTTCCCATATCTGAGCTGACCACTGATTCCGTGAGCAGGTGCAGTTCTGGAAAATAGCCTTAAAGGTACACAGTGGTTCCATGATCAAAGTCACCTGCTCAAAGGGAGGATCTGCAGTTGCCAAGTCCCTCCTCTCCAACGTCCTAGCTTCACAACTACTACCTTTTTGCTTGACCAGAATATATGTCGAATCTAACAGGTCAGCGAGAGAAAACAGCACAACTTTGTGACTCTGATAATCAACTGAGCCCACTGTGTCAAAAATCCATCCCTGACAAGTGTACTTCAGTTAAAATAAAAATAACTCTTGGCTTTCTGCTTTGCAACATAGTGATATATAGTTCCATAGTCACTTTTAAAGCACTCCCTTTGGAAAGTTGTCGTCAACTTCATAACAGCACTTCATAAACCCTAAGCAATTTTACGTCAGAACTCAGCCAAAGTTCTAAGAAATCCCCAAAGAGGAGAGATTTCGATGCAAGGTTCCAACTCCTAATGACAATTTTCTCCCCATGTCATGGATTAGTATACTGACAAAATCTCAGGATAAGGAACACAATAAGCATGGGGTGAAAGTGGATGGAATTAAAATAGAACTAGTCAAATGCAGAAGGAAAAGATTCTGTCTCAGATATATCATTTCAAGGTCACTCTTATCTTTGAGAAGTAGAAAGTAAGCTTGTCTATTAAATTTGCTATTAGCACCTTGTAAGAAGAATAAGAATGACTTTGACTATTTAATGAACTGTTTAAATAGATTATGAAATAATACATCCCTGTTACAAACAATTCAGAAATGAAAAATTCAAAGGAAATTAAATCTTCAAAAATTCCACTATCCAAATCGAGCCACTCAGAAAGATTTTAAGATATGCTGTTATAGTGCTTTTGCATAAGTTTTGTTTTGGTTTACATTTTACCTACATGTAATCCTCCTATCTTGCTTTTCAGTTCACGTTACAACAAATACATTGTATTTAATAGAAATTTCATCATAGACATAATTTTGATGATCTTGTACTTGTTGATACAATAAACTTGTGATTATCCATCTTAGTACTTTTTAAATAGGAAATTGAAGATACTATTTCTAAAAGTATAACACTTTAAAAAACTTAGTACAAAATGCATTTAAAAATAATTTTTAAAAGTTTCCACTAATCTACCACAACCTGGATGAAGTTTGCCTTTGTTAGAATTCAGGTTTAATACTGGCATGCTAAAATTTTTTTAAAGGTGTTACCAATTTGCTACTAATATTATCTAGTTATACTCTCTCTCTCTCTCTCTCTCTCTCTCTCTCTATATATATATATATATATATATATATATATATATATATCTTTGCTGCTAGTAAAATTGAATATTACTTTTTGGTATTATTTATTTTGGAGTTTAAAATTGTGACTAATTTTTCTTAATCTCTCCAATTAACTGCTATGCCCAGATATTTTTCTTCATTTTTAACTAACCATTTATAAATTTTTTATAATTATTGCTGCAAATATTTTTCTTTTTGTCTTTATTTAACTCCTATTTTACTTTTAAAAAGAGTAATTTTTCTTGCTCTCTGTAGGCTTTTCACCATAGAACATTTTGCCTTTATACATTTGTATTTCTCAATTTAATAAACTACCTGAGTATTAAGAAAATTTCAGGGACAAATTTTCTAGTCTCCCAATATTTCATCTTTTACAGCAAAAGGAAATTTATTCTTTATTTCCTCACTTTCCATTCCCACCTTGTCTTAGTGCATACCGATTTTGTCAATTAGAAATTGTATTTACTGGGGCTGGAAATAGCTCAGTGATTCTGGCGTCTCCCTGGCAAGTATAAAGTCCTGAGTTCAATCCCCGGTAACCACATACCATACTGCCGGGCCTGGTGTCTCAGACCTGTCATTCCAGCACTTGAAAGGCTATGCAGGAGGATTGCTGTGACTTCAAGGCTAGCCTGGACTATACAGTGAGCTTAGGGCCAGCCTGAACTACAAAGCGAGACCCTGTCTAAAAAAAAAAAAAAAAGTAAAATTGTGTTTATTAACAAAGCTCAAGGTTGTTCTAACAAACATTCATTCCTTATCTTCTTTGTTGAGTTTAATTAGTCAGGCTACTTCCTCTGTCACAGAATTCTCCTTTATAAGTCTTTGAGATACTGGACTTTGACACAGGATGTTTTTTTATTAGTGCATATTTGTAGTATGCAATGTTTGCTTTCCTTGGTACATATACACAACACATTTCAATTCTCTTTTTATATCCCCTTTCCCTTTCCTCCTTCTACTCAACTTGATCCATTTCTTTATCTTTTTCATATATATTGGTGGTACATAGAGCTCATGTTCCTTGTACAGAGCTTCTACCTCCTTTCAGTTTCATTTGTAGTCTTAGATGTTGTTCCTTCCATGTTTGAAGGTATCTCAGTGCCTGTACTGGATATCTTATAATGTGCTGCTTTGTGATGATAGTTGTGCAGACTTAGTTTTCTATCTCATAGGGCTAGAGAAGGAGAGCGCTAGCTTTTATTAACTTCTGTTTCATAATATCACATATGCACAGATGAACTACAGCATAATTGCATATATTCTGATTTTACTAAAATCTGTTTTATTTTTTTTTTCCACTTCAGTTCCTTAGTGACCCAGATTGGACATTCTGTAGTCAGTGTTGACTACTCATTATATAAACATCAATATCTAATCAAAAAGTAATTGGCCCAGGGATGTAGCTCAGCGGTGCTGCACCAGCTTAAAGAGCAAAGTTCTTGAGTTTGATTCCTGGTACCAGAAAAAAAAAATCCAGTCTACTTCTTGGATATTCCACCAATCTGCTTTCTCTTTCCTATCACACCACCACCATGATACTACAGGCTTTATGCTGAGGAGGAGTAAATAGGCTTGTACAAGGTGACACCTGCAGGGACACTTTTATTACCTGTCACACGTGATATCTCTTCTAAATTCAACATCATTGACCAAGCTATAGATTTAGAAATATTCCATGTAATCCAGAATTTATTGCTATTAGTTTTCACTTACTTGTTTTCTATATTTTCAGTACTTATCAAAAATGTTTTTTGCTCTTTTTTTTCTCTCTCTTATTAGGTAAGTTTCCTGAACTATTAGATAACCTCACTCGCCATTTATGCCTTAGACTTCAATAGACAGGATCTTTGTGATGTCATTTCACAGGGACAATGGACATAAAATCACCATTCTGTTAAAATTTAGAGCTTTTTCAAGTTACAGTTTCCACTTTCATCTCTCATATTACACTCTGCTGTTTTGCTCCAGTCTTTTGGCCAAACTCTAGTGTCTTTAATGAGCTTCTCTTTCCTTGTCATTCATGTTTAGGATTCATCTCTGGAGTTCAAATTTGGCCCTCTCTAATCCTTATGCTTCATTGGCCCTGGATGATGATTTGTGTTAAATCCTTCCATTATCATTTTCTTTTCCTTTTAGACAAGTATACAAAGCCTCTCTATTCGACAGATTCCTCTGACAAACAGTTGAAACTGTTATTTTTTCATGGCTTTTGATTCAGTTTGAAATTCTTTGCACGCTGCCCAGGTCTCGGTTTACACATCAGAGGCTTCGAGAGGCATCCTTCCTCACTGCCCATGGCACAGTCTAGTAGTGCACACATTCCCATTACCCACATGCTCTTGCTTATACAGCATTCTCGTTGGGATTCTCCATTTCTCCTATGGCCTTCTTGCTGCCCGTTTTCAAATTTTACTTCAGAAATCACACTCTATCAGGGTAAACTTCCTGATCTTCCAGCAGGATGCTCCTTACTGCAATTAGTGGAGGGACGTTCATTCCAAAGAATCCCACAGAAATAGCCTGATGGCATTTACTACATTATACTGCTCTACATATGTGTTGAGTTTTCATTCTATGCTTTTAAAATAGTAAATAGTGGTGTAAAGCTCAACACATATTGATAGAATAAAGCAACAAGTTTACAACTGGCTAATGCTCTTCATTTCTTCAGAAAAGTGGATGAATGTAGAGATTTTTAGCATGAAGGCATATTATGGAGAATAACACAGTCTAAACATCATCAAATTATTATAAGAGGAACTTTAGCTTTAAAAGTCAAAATTAGATTGGAATAAAAACTGACAAAGAGAGAAAATTAAAACAGAACCAAGAAATTACTCTTTCATAATGTGGTAACTAGGCACACAATCCTAAAGGAAAAAAAGTCATTTTAAGAAGTTCTCAGGAAGAATTGAAGTATTTTTAAATTAATGGAAATATTATTCTTTTCCTCATGAAAAGCAAAATAAAAGTACTCATTAAACCCATATGCTTCCAATAAAACAAATTTCTAAACTCTTAATATAGCATAATATCCTATACTGAGGGAAATTAAGATTCAATTATCTTTTAGGACACAGAAAAATAAGCAAAGTATTTATATTTTTAATATATATGGCAACTTTCCCATGACTATTTCTCCCCTAATGGCTTTCTTTCATAATATAATTTTCAACTATACTTGGTTTCATAGATAGGGATGAGTTCATTTCTTTACCAAAAGCTTTTGGAGGGCATGGGCACTAGCTGAGTAAAATGCTTCTTCATGTGATGGAAAATATTTTTAGTAACTTTCATAAATGGCAAGTTCAATGTGTCTTATGCTGGAATTACTAAATATTTAATTACATTATAAAGTATGAGTGCTCTGTGTATGTTTATTAAAAGAAGTTATTGCATCATACCTCACAAATGAAGAACAACTGAAATTGGAATTTGGCATCAAAACTACGCAAAGAGAATTTTAATTTTATTAACATCTGTATAAATACTTGCTGATAGCCTGTTTATGGCTTCTTTTTTAACCAATCCAATCTGCTGTTGGAAAGTTGACAGGCTGGCACTCAACCAATAACTCTCAGAGAGCCATTTGTGTGTGACAAGCACCATCCTTATTCTTTAAAAAATATATTGAAATCTATATGTAATTGATCGCTAAGGAAAAATGACTCCATGAAGAAAGAAGAGGATTGTTGCTACAAACATTTCAAAACCGAACATTTGGGAATAGAGCCAAAGCTATACGTAAGGTCAAAGGATAACAGTGGCATTAATCACTCTTTTACATTTTTCACTCTATTTTAGGGCAGAGAGGCCAAAAAAATTGTGCAGGAATGAAAGATACTTTCTGGTTGCTGACATTTGAAGTAATTTTCAAAATGGGAGTGTTTGGAAGGTAGGATAATGGCTAAAGTAAGTGGATGACCTTTGCAAAAACAGCAGCAAAATGAAAATGACTTACTCCCTTATACGTTTCCAAAGGTGTAGATATTACAAGGCTAGTTTTGATATGATCGGATTGCTAGATTTCAGTGAATCCCTCTGGAATAATCCATTAGCAAAGTGGATGTGATTGTGGTTATTAGGTGAGTTGAATAAGCACTGTGTAGTCAGTTTAGGCATACTTCCATTTAGGCTGTATGACTTAACATTTATATTGTTCAATTAAGTTGTCTCTCCTTAAGGTATTTTTAGTGCGATGCCAAATATTATATAAAGGATAATCCTTCAGTTTCTTCCATTACAGGCACATAGCTCAGAAAAAGTGTGTATCCCTGTTCGCTCTCAGCAAGTTTGGGTTTATGGAGTGGGATACGTATCACACTTGCTTCAGGTAGCTGGGGATGTAGCTAAGTGGCACCATTTCTGCCTCACAAACACAAAATCCTGAGTTCAACTTCCGGTTCCAAAACATAACAAACAAACAAAATCATACATGCATCAGACACAAAGTATAGAGGAGTACCAAAATACTCAGCAATGGAGACAGACAATGTTTATTATAATACTGAAAATAAAAATCAATGCAGAAATGTGCATAGTGCATGGTGCAGAAATCAATGCAGAAATCATCATGGTGCATGGTGACACGCACATGGTGCATTTGACACGGTGCACAAATGTCAAAGCTTTAAATGACAGGATCAGAGCCAGCTGTACTGTGAGGCAAGAAGAAAAATTCATGATACTGATTGATCCTACGTCTAATATATTATTTGCTCATCTCTGAGTATAGGTAATTCTAATTGAAGCATCTACAGGCTATTATTTTCAGAATTACCCAGTGACCATATAATTTTTGATTGTTTTCTATTGTTTTCCTGGAATACAGCAGACCTCTTTATTTTCTATTAGAAGAAGCTCTGAGTTGTGACATGTGGGAAACAGGTAATGAGAGCAATTAGTTTGATATGAAAACAAATTAGGTGCCATATTTCATTCATATTAATATTTTCTTAGCAGATAATTTGAACATACTAAGTCGGCTGTTTCACCTACAAGCTGTGTTAATGTTACACCTTTACACCGCTTTTTTTTTTTAACTTTATCTGTATCTCAGCTTTTTCCTCTTAAAATGGATGTGACATGACATAACATATCATAATATAACATAATGTAATATATAAGGTGTCCAATACATCGGAAGAATATAATAGCTGTCACCATACGGCTGTTGATTTTCAAAAAAATGGAATAATTCCACAGTCCCTGGCCTTGGCGTGTCTCTATAGTGACATGGACCAAGCCTTACCGAGGCTGGAGGTGAGACTCCCTATAAGTGTCTCTAACTCAATCTCACTTAAAGATTCTGAGGGTTTACTGGATAGATAGAATATTATATTAATAGTCAAGGATTTACCACTAAAAACAGTCTGGTTTTCTGGGGTGAGTCAAGGAAGTCCTTTTGTTGTTGTTGTTAATTGAAGTCTTTATTGGTACATTACATATACACATCATGATTGCCCTCAACAATGCAAATTTGTACCAGTATATGACACAACTTAATTCTCATTTTTTCCATAGGAAGTCCTTCTTAATAAAATTCTAAATGTGTAACAGAATTCTTTTAAAAAATATTTTGTTTTATGGCACCCAAGGAATTTAGGGTGTCTTTCCTAATGAAATATCAATTTCTAAAGGATAAGAAGGGCATACGGTCATAACCGATTTTGAGTTATTTCAAATAAATCTGAGGAATTTCTTGGTAATAACCATGAAGGCGGTTCCATTGACATGATTCTTTCCCGTCTCACCCTCTCAATTTAATTATCCTTGAAAAATAGTCCTCTCTCTAACCTAGACTCCCTCAGGGAGTGATACCATGGAAGGTCATCCACACCAGGACTGGACCAATAAAATCCTGCAGAATGATGATGTGAATCGGTTGGTTTTCAGAATCACATGGTTGGAGTGACCACATAAATACTATGGCCAGCTATTTTTCTTTTTGGCCTAGGATATTCTTTGCCATTTAATTGAAAAAAATATTATTATAGGTTGCAACATTTCTTTTCTTTCTGCCTGTCAAACCAAGTGATCGGGTTTAAGATTAGGGTTAAGGCCAGTTTGAGTGAGTTAGATTGTTGTAGGGATTTGTTTCATTTCTTCCACATTATCAGATACATTGTCATAAAGGTATTATTTCTGTTTTACTGTAGATTGAAAGTCTGTGCTATCTATCATTCACTATGCTCTATTTCTGTTATCGGTTGGTTGTGCTTTCTCCTTAATTTTTGTAATCAACTTACCAAGAGTGAATGCCTTTCTTAGTGTTTTCGAAATAATTTTGGCTCTTCTTTTTTCCTCTTTTGACCATTATATTTTTTTCTTTCCTTCAAGATATACTATACACAGATACAAATTTCCAACGAGGGATGTGATCATAATATATTCCTAAAATGTACCAATAAACTCAATTTATTGTTTAAATAATAATGTTGATTTTATTGGCCCATTGGTCTCTATATTTTTCTACTTCATCAATTATTATCTTTATAATATATAATGTTGTTATTACTTAATCTTTAAAAAATTATCAATTTCTGCTACTTATGATTTTTTTTTTAGGTTTTTTGAGACAGGGTCTCGCTTTTTGTGGTTCAGGCTGGCCCTGAGCTCAGCCTCAAACTCACATCACAATCCTCCTGCCTCTGCCTCCCGAGTGCTGGGATTACAGGCGTCAGCCACCACGCCCGGCACTGTGGTATGTGGTACTGGTTGCTGCTGGGTGTGGGTCTCCACACCCAGTATTGTTATGTGGTTACCGG
>PVIR01006701.1:0-22286 GCA_004026965.1 Petromus typicus | reverse complement strand
GAGCTAACTCCCCCGCCCGCTACTTATGATTTTTAAACATTTAATTTCTAATCAAATTAGTTTTTTTATTTCAGTCGGCATTATTGGCTTATAATTTGACAGTGTTATATTCAGAATATGAACTATGTAAGATTTTAATCCTTAGGAAAATGTTAAGAACTGACCTAAAGACAGCATTTTTTTCAAATTTAATAAATATTTTCAGTGTGCTAGATAAAAATATGCATTTGCCATTTGCGAAATTTTCTATACATGTTCTTCAGGTGAATTTTATTAAACTAGTTTATCAAAATATATTCTTTTTGTTAATTTGAAAATATTCTAGAAATTATTAAAAGAAATGACAGTAGAAGTTTCTCAATATATTTATGGGAAACTCAATTTCATGTACATCTTTAACTTTCATCACAGTAGTTTTGAGGCTGTGTTATATTACTTCATTACAATTTAAAGAATATATTCCTGGTAAATCAAACATTTTATTATTTTGGAATAATGCTTCCTAATAGTTTTCTTTTTTTTTCCATCTATATGTGTTTTTATGAGAATTTCTTTGGTCAGTGTGTTTTTTTTAATGTTGTTCTTACTTTTAAACTATTTTATCTTTTAAATTTGGTTATCTTTTTAATAATCTATAAAACTCTTTCATCACGAAGTAGGTTCTTTAGCATTTAAAATGTCACGTAAGTACTAATGCCATAGAATGGAAGTGTTCTCCAAACCTATCATGTGTTAAAGGCTTCATCTGCAGCCCTGGGTGGTCTGTGGATGTGGTGGAATCTTTAAGAGATGCCACTGACCTGGACAAATTTAGCTACATAGGATTAATAAGACATTGCTTTGTCTGCTTCCTGGTCACCATGAGATGAACCGTTTCCTTCTTCTACTACAATGTATGGTATCACCACAGACCCCAAAATAACATGGTCACATGATCGGGGAGTGAAACTTCTGGAACTGTGAGCTAAAATAAATCCTTTCTTAAATTGATTGTTTCACGCATTTTGTCACAGTTGAAGAAACTAAACACAACTGATATGTTTGACTTTGGACACTGCCACAAGTTTTTCTAAAATTCCCAGAATTCTCTCCATTTGAACTTAATTATCCTATCATTTTTGCCAGTTTGTCTTCTACTGTAATGATCTTAAAATTTAAACATTCACCAAATATTTTAATTAACCTTTGTATGTTCTTTTTATTGCCCATATTGCATTGAATACTTTCTACATTTTTTCAAGTTATGGAAGTTATATCATTCATTAATCAATCAGGCAAGTACTTCTAGACTCTCCAAATACACCAATTACTACTCCATGGTTATATTGTTTACACTTGTTAATTTACATTTTAAGTGTAGAAATCAGAATATTTAGTCACAGAATCTACAACTATTTCTTTCCTTTTACAAAGCAAACAAAGAATATCTTAAATCAGTTTAACTCCATTCTGACTTAAATGTCAATATTTGCTTGTCTTTTACCAGTGTGTGATCTCAAGAGTCATTGCAATTGTTACTCATATTCCTAATTTATGTTTGCTTTTACTAACATTTTCCTCTATACTTTTTAAAAATAGTTCATTGGAACATTTTAAGTGTACATTATGATCACATTCATCATTGTGAATTTGTAGTTTCTTAGTATATATCTTGATTATTTTTCTATATAAAATTATTGTATTCCAATATTCTAGATCTTTCATCTAGGACTTTTTTGCTTAAATGGTCAATTTAAAATTGTCTTTAATAAGCATTATCTATAAGGAACTTACATTTCTACTTGATTCTTATTCTGAAAAGGTATATTCTTGATGTAGAATGCTAGTCTGGCTGTAACGTTCTATGATTTATGCAAGTTTCAGAACATTAACAATCTCTCATTCTGTTGCTTTTAAGGTATTAGTTCTCAGTCTAACTGTAAATTATTTGAAGGCTATCTGTCTCTTCTTTTTATGTAACTTTAAGATTTTCTTTTTCTATTGAGTGTGGTTTTACTATGTGGAATCTACCTGTAAAGGACTTTGAAAATACTTAAAGTATTGTTGACATAGTAGTTATGGAATTACTTTAAATATGTATCCTTCTTATGACTCACTCAGTGCCTTCTATCTGTAGATTAGTATCTTTCATCCATTTTGGTACAATTTCAGTTGTTATCTTATTAGTTATTGGTTTTGCTTCATTCTATCTTGCTTCTCCATGTAGAACTTCACTTAGACATAATTTAAATTATCTTACATTTCTTTTTTAAAATTTTTAAATTTTTATTGGTACATTACATATACACATCATGATTGCACTCCATAATGGGGATTTGTAGCAGTATAAGACACAACTTAATTCTCATTATTTTCCCATAGCCCTACCCACCCTACCGCCCCCCCATATACATAAAATTTGTTTCCTTACTTTTTTGTTACAATCTCATCATTTTTCCCCCTTCACCCCATTTTATATTGAGCATTTTCTATTTCACAATATATAACATACAATTCTAGGACTCATTTACATCTTTATTTTCTCATACCAGAGAAAAGATGCGATATGTACCTATCTGTGCCCTATTTATTTCATTTATGAGGATATCCTCAATGTATGTCCATGTAAGTACAAATGATTTATCTTACATTTCTGTCACATTTTTCATCCTTCTATTTTTGCATTGTTCAATGTTTTTCTCTTACATCACTTCCAAATTATTCCTTCAGCTCTGTCCTACCTGCAATTATACTCACATATTACTTTTTTTAAAGACAAATTCTCATTATATTGCCCAGTCTGGCTCTAAAATTATGATTATTCCACCTTTAAACACTCAAGTAACTGAGATTACTGTTGTTCACAACCATGTCTGAGTTATTACAATTATTTTGTTTTATATTTATAAAAGATAATCAATTATTTGTCAAATCTTCTGTGACCTGTAGATATTTTAAAAATGGTTTTTCTTGCTCAAGCATGGTGGCTCACATCTGTAATTACAGTGCTCAGGAGACAGAGGCAGGATTGCCATGAGTTCGAGGCTAGCCTAGGGTACATAGTGAGTTCAGGACCAGCCTGAACTCCAAAGAAGACCTTGTCTCAAAAAAACTAAAAAGCAACTAAAAAAAAGAGATAGTTTTTCTTCCAAAATGATACTTTGCATATACAATACATTTGTAAGTATAATATATAATACATAATATGTAATATAATCTGTGACTAATAGTTTCAATATTTAAATTATGTGTACATGTATATTTTTCTAATATTGACTTTTTCTATTCACTGTTAATCATGGTGCTTATTTTCTTATAAATTAAGATGTATTTTTGAAAAAATGATATAATTGCAATTCTCCTAGGCATATATGTGTGCTCTCATATTGGAGTTGTTAGAGTAGATGTACATGTTAATATTCTTTTATGAATTATATTCTGTGTTTATGCTTCTTTCAGCAGATATTTTTCTTTATAGTTTCAAAATGGAAGTGCTGTAATATGTTTTTTGCCTTCCAACTACTTCAATTTTTTTTCAAATTTTCTCTGTTGTATCTTAAACCATGTGACATTTTTTTTGCATGAAATGTTCCAGTATATTTAGCTTTCTTTTTTCAACCTTTGCTTTCCTTTTAAGTACTTACTATAAGTATATTTACAAAAGTCAGGAAGTCATACACGACCAAAATATTTTTACTTCATATGGAAAAAAGAAAACTGGGATTCACTCCCAATGTATTTCATCAGACTGAAATAATATAGCATTAAAATGTTTCCCATCTTTTTTTGAATGTTCCAAATTTAATACAGCCACACATGATAGATAAAGGACAGAACAGAGATGTAGAAAAATTGACTATTCTTCTTTTAAGTTTTCATTCTATGAACTGTAAAACAAGAATAATATATGCTTGCAATTCTGTGAAAGAAAAGTGTTAAATCATTTTAGTATTGTAAATATAGTATTATAGCCATAGGCTATGATTTCATTGCTGTCACTGGAGAATACACATATTGAGAAACATGACTTTGACCTTTGAGCAAAAGTTTGTGCCATTCCAAGAGCCTCTCTGCCATAGAAAATGGTATTTTTCCAGGGATGAGACTTTTTCTAGTCTACATAATGCTTGCCTTAAAATCATAGCCAAAGTAGTTAAACCTGAAATATTTTTATAGATCTAAGATATTCTAAAGTAGTGTTGTTCTAACTAATATAGTCAATTAGTAGTAATTATGGTGTTTGCACCCATGATTACTAATAGCATTCCACAAAAGAGCCAGTCAAAAAGATGGAAACAAGTCTGCATAAGCTGAAAGTTAGCCCACAAAATAGATAAATAAATAGGTATCCGACAGCAACAACAACAGCAGAGAAAAAGAGCCCATAAAGTAAGGAAGCTACATGTACTTAATGATATGTGTGGGAAAATTAAAAGATTTTTTCCAATATTATTAACTCTACATGCCTTAAACTTATCCTACTTTCAAAGCAGAAGATAACCTGGGTCCTTTTTATGAATGCAAGGAAAAAATAAAAGATTTCTACTTAGGGCAAAGGGCTTTATTCTTGTGGTAGCCAGAACATGAACATCCATACATTTGTATTGGTCCACTTTGCCCTTAAATTTCAGCAAAAGTATAGTGAAAGACTGGTGGAAATTAAAACCCTGGTTTTGTATCATAGCTGAGAAATTCCAAGGTTGGAAATAGAGGGGGTTCAAATATTTTATAACCAGCTGTAAACAAGATTGCTCTTTACACTAGAGGAAAACAACTGTATTATAAACAAGCAAACTTTTCCTTTGCTTCTTAGAAGACACTACACATCTAAGTTTGGTTGGAATGGGAGTATTTTGGAAAGATAGTCTGGAGCTGTAAGGAAGTTAGTATCACATGTCCAAGTGGTTAAGAAACGCGATGCCCATGGAGAACTATCTCCCAAAGCTACCAGTATGAGGCCAACTTTGACCTACTCTTTTTTCTATTATAAGCCACTCTTCCCATTACTCCAAGCTCAAGAAAAAATTTCCTGAGTCTGTAGGAAAAACATCAATATTTTAGGTCATGTGAGTAATGTAGAAAAAGAATAGAATAACATTAAGATCAAACAACATTGGGGTGTTTTCCTGTTGAATGCATGGTGCCAGCAGACCAACTTAACCTTTTGTTAATTTTATTTAATTTATCTATCTATAATCTTTGTTTCTAGAATCATTGTTCAATTTTGTTGTTTTGCAATTTTATTGTATCTTTATGGCTCAATTACATTTTAAACACATTTTCACTTAATCCAACTAAAGAGACTTATTTTATGTTCATTATTTGATACATCAATGATTCAATGATTTGGATTCGATGAGCTGATCTTGCAGTTTTTTTTATTGATGTTCATTCTTTGGGCTGGTTTCTTGAGATGCTTATTTTCATTATTTTTCAGTCTGTTTATATTCTTTGACTTGTATTAACTGAAATTTTTAAATATGTAAATTTGAACTGTCTCAATTGAAAAGCCCTTTCAACTGCTTCTTGAAGCAACTAAATGTACATTTTTTCCCTAGGTGGATAATACCTTAAAGGAAATCTGACACACTTTTACAGTAGTCCACTCTGCCCTTATCTCAGGCTTCACATTGTGTGGTTTCAGTTATCTATTGTTAAATGTGGGCTGCAAACATTAAGGGAAATTCCAGAAATAAACTCTTCATAAATTATATCCTGTAATTCTGAGCAGCATGATGAAATCTCTCCTAAGAATGTCCACTTATCCAGAGTATCTATTCATTATATGACACTCACTCCTAATTACTTTTCATTGCTCTGGTGATTGGATTTAGTGATGCAGTATCACAAAGTTTGTCCTCCAATAACCTTATTTTACTTATCATTGACCATTTTGCACAAAAGTAGTGATGTTGACAATTGGAACAGGCCAAAGAAACACAATGTAATTATTCTTTGTGAAAGGTTTTGAATGGATAAGGATATAAAAAGTATGTTTAGGTCTCAAAATCCATGGTAAATTACTGTTGTTGATTAAACCTTATAATAGTTATGCATATGCCTTAGTCGTTTTCCTCATTTCTGGGACAGAACATCCAAAACCCAGAATCTAAAAGATGAGAGGCTCATTTGAGATGGTGGTTTTTAGTGTTCAGTCCATTGGCAGCAGACTTATAAAGCAATGGCAACATGGAAAAAGGGCATAGCAGAGAAAAACTGTCTGTGTCTTGGCAGACAGAAAACTGAGAGAAAAAGGTGGGGCATAGTTATGTTCTTCCAGGTCATGCCTTTAGTGATTCATCATTTCTGAATTGGCTCCACCTCCTAACAGCAAGCCAATTATAATTCCTCCCCATCTAATTCTCTCAAAATGAACACATGAGGCCACTGAATGACATTCTTAATATAAACCACCACGCACCACCCTTGGCCCCAAAAGACTCATGGCCATCTCTTTATCCAAAATGTATTTAATTCATCTGTAAGAATTGCCAGAGTCTTAAAAGTTCCAAAATCATTGAAAAATCTAAGAAAAAGTCTCCTCTGAGAATGAAAACAAACGTGTAGCTGTAAGTTCCTATAAAACTGAAAAAGACAAATTAATACAGCCAAGATAATGACCACAGAAATTATTCCCATTCTGAAGAAAGGAACAGGGTAATAGAAGTCAATGAGACCAAAGCAAAACTGAAATCCAGTAGAACAAACATTTAATCTCATACTAAGTGGGGCAAATTATGGCAAGATGTGAACTTCAAATGGGTTGGGTAGTCCTCCTCGATGGCACTGCCAGTTGTAGCTCCTACTCCATCTACCTTGGATTGTATCTCTTCAGTTTCCTAGAGTCTGCACTCTCAGTTTCATCCTCTGTTGTCTCAGGTGCTTAGCAACTGACACCCAGCATTTTCTGAATTTAGATGGAGGTCTCCTCTATCCACAGTTCTTCCATTTAGCTTGCTTATAAAACCAGAATCTTGTGGATGATGCCAAGGTCTGCTGCCAGCTTCAGCAGTAGTTGGGCCTCCTTGTGTCATGGCTGCAGTGTACTCTGAGTGCCTGAATGGCTGAGAACTTTGAGACAGATCCCAGGAAAACAATTCCTTAGCTGTCCCCCCTCAGGCTGCTCTGGAGTTCTCTTCACATTTCATTTTTGGACACTCACTCTAAGAAGGGAGGAGCAATTTCTCAGATGTTCTCAAGGCATCTTTTTCTATTATCCTGATGTAAAGTATTTGGTTTCTTTCTAAAACTTATTTTTTTAGTAACAAAATTATCTTTAATCAAAACCACATTTCTTTTGTATCAAAATATACTCTTAGTCACTTCATAATTGATAGGATAACATATCGTACATGTCGAACTTAAAGGAAGAGAGGCCTGTTTGGGCAAATTATAGAGGTTTCAACTCATACACAGCTGACTCTGAAGCACGTACAGCATGGCGTAGGGAAAGAACAGAGAAAATCTGCTCATGCTATGGCGTCCAAAGTCAATTTATTTGCGACAAAAGAACACGCACGCACGCGCACACACACACACACACACACACACACACACACACACTGTAAAGTTACCTTTATAAATGTATAAGAAAAGAACTGGACCATGTAAAACAAACAATACTCTAGACAAATGTCATGTCCTTCACAAAAATTAAGTCAAAATAAATCACAGATTTAAATGTAAAATGCAAAACTATAAATTCCTAAAAAGTAACATTTTAGAAATTGCAGGTGGCCTTTAGTTGGGTTGTGACTTCTTAAATTCAACATAGAAGGCATTATCAATGAAAGAACTAACTGATAATATTGGCTGTGTTAAATTCAAAAACATGTTATATGAAGGAGAATGGAAGAACTGAGAAGGTAAGCCACTAATTAGAAGAAAATATTTGAAAAAGATACATCTGATGAAGAACTGTTACCCAAAATACAAAGAAACTTTAAGATTCAAAAATAAAAGTATCACCTTATATTCTTACATTCTTAATAACTATTCATAATATATAATGGAAAATTGCCTATAAAGGCACCTCATCAAAAATAGTGATAGTAACTAACACATAAGAATGTACTCTACACTATACCTCATTAAGAAGTTGTAAAATAGTGAGCAATGTAATACCATTGTGCACATATTAGGAAGAAAATTCCAAAACAATAATACAACAGGGTATTTATACATTGTGGGTGGGAATGCAAAAATCATACCGTCACTCTTTGGAGGACAGATTGGCAGTTTCTTACAAAACCAAATGCACTTACTATGATTCAGTGAAACACTGGATATTATTCAAATGAATTGAAAACATATGCATTCACAAAAACTTGAACAAGAATGTTTCCAGCAGCTTTATTCATAATTGCCACAAGTTGGAAAAAATCAAGATGTCTTTAACTTGGTAAATTAGGTGAATAAACTGATACGTCTATATAGTGGAATTTATCACTAGCAAGAAGTGAGCTATCAAGTTACACACTTACGTAGATGAATCTTAAATGCATATTACTGAAAGAAGGCAATATTACAATTTGTATAATTCTACTGCATACCATTTTAGAAAAAGTAAAATTATGGGGACAGTAAAAAGACCCCTGGAGGAGGTAGTGAGACGAGCACATGCATAAGCAGAGAGAGCACAGGTTTTTAGGATGAGAAAACTATTCCAAATGAGATATAATGAGTACATGTTATTAAACATTGGTCAAAATCTGTAGAACTTATGATACTAAGAGTGAATTCCACCATGAACTACGAGCTTGGAGCGACACTGATATGACAAATAGATTGTGTCATTCTTATAAGGTGGTTTACAATGGGAGAGATTGCACGTGCTGGGTGTATGGACACTCTCTACACTTCATTGAAGTTTTCCAGGAGCCTAAACTATGTGAAAAATATAATCCACTTAAAAATGTTTAGGAAAACACCAGTTGTGGTGCAGCATCCATGGACATTGAACTCACTACATTGCCAAATACAGAAATTGAAATATCCCTGTGGCACAGATTTTTAGTTATATCATAAAACTACAATGATAAAACAGCATGGTACCAGCACACACACAGACATGTGGATCAGGGCAATAGAGCAGAAACAACCCCAGACACATTCAGCTATCTGGTCTTTGACAAAGAAGTCAGAAACATAGTCAAGAAGAGAGAGCCTCTTTAGCAAAAGATTCTGGAAAAATTAGTTATTCATCCATAGAACACAGACTCTAGACTGAAATCTCTCATCATATATTAACTAAAATTAAAATGGATCAAACATCTAAATGCTAACACAGAAACAATCTCCAGGAAGATTTAAAAAAAAAAAAGGTAAAACTCTTAAAGACACAAACAAAGCCAAGGGTTCGCTGAATGAAATCCCAGTTGTGCAAGAAATAACAGCAAGAATCATATCAAATTAAAACATTTCTGCCCAGTAAAGGAAAGAAACAGCAGAGTGAAAAGGCAGCCTATATGATATGGAAAATTTCTGTTAACAGCTCCTTGAACAGAGGACTGATATCTAGAATACATAAAATTTTTTTAAAAAATTTGAACCCCTAAATAAAGGACCCATTCAAACTGTGGGCAACTTTAATGAATAGGAGAAGTACAAAGACCCAATAAATACATGAAAAAATATTCAACATCTCTGGTCATTACATAAATGCAAATTAAAGCATTCAGATTACATTTTATTCTGCAAAGAATGGCTTTTCTCAAGAATCAAATGATAAATGCTGGCAAGATTGTGGGGTGGGGGTACTAATCTTTCTATATTGGTGAGAATATACTCTAGTGTAAACTTTATAGAAATCAGATGGAGATTTCTAGAAAAATTGATACAGAAATCAATTCAACTGGGATACTCCACTTCGAAATATAATTCTCAAGAGAGTTAAAGACACCATATTTCAGTGACACGTGGATACCTATGTTTATAGCAGCACAACTTAACAATAGCTAAATCTTCAAAGCAGCAAATACATCTATCAATATATGAATGGATAAGGAAATGTGGAAGGGATACACAATGGCGTCCTCCTCTTCCACCAAGAAGGATAAACTGAAGTCATTGGTAGAAAAATTTATGCATTTTGTAAAAGCTGTCCACCAGGGAAGGGTACAGAAGATAGTGCCAGGGATTTAGCCCAGGGATTCCAGCACCTGCCTTGTAAGTACAAGGTCCCAGGTTCAATCTCAGGTAACCACATACAAAAATGCTGGGCATGATGATTCACACACACCAGCAATCAGAACCACACACTACAATGCTGGGCATGGTGGCTCATGCCTGTAATCTCACCACTTGGGAGGCAGAGGCAGGAGGATTGCTGTGAGTTCCAGGCTAGCTTGGGCTACAAAGTGAGTTCAGGACCAGTCTGAACTACAAGAAAGACCCTGTCTCAAAAAACAAAACCAAAAACAAGAACAATAAAAAAGTAAAAATTTAAAAACAAATAAATAAAGAATACAGAAGACAATTTTATGTAAGTTTGGATGCAAGGTTTTGGAGTAAATAATTTTCTGTGGACCAAATGTTAGTTTTTCAATTGAATCACTCAAATGTAAACTAATTTTGCCTTAGTCATTCATCTATAAACTTGTATTTGATTCAATAACTAATATAAATACAGTATGTATGTGTTTTATTAAATGACTACATGGTCATATAATAAGTAGCTGTAAGAACTGGGTTCATATGGGCTTCCAAGCAGACTTCAGAAGAAGGCCTGGGAGGACCGGAAAGAGCTTCTCAGAGTTCAGAATACAAAGAGTGGGAATGCAGGTGATCCAGAATGCAACAAAAGTACAAAGGAAAACAATTTTTTTGGGGGGGTGGTAACTGACACTAGTTTTAAACTGTGTTTTATGAAAACATAGAAGGTTTTGCAAAAGCACCCTGCAGCTGCCCTGAGAATTAAAGTGATGAGACCTATTTCCTACACTAAAGCAGCTAAACTTTTAACTAACACACTACACTGAACTCTTCCTAATATTTTCACTTGAAAAGCAAATGCTCTACTGTGACTTTTGAAAGCCATCAAATAGAAGGACGCACACTAAATCTGAGTGTGAACATGATTACATTTCCACTTCTAGTGCCCATTTATGATTCATTACTGCAAATCATCAAATCCAGTCTAAATCCACAACTGAAAAACAATTCCCCTAAATGATCCTGAAGCTAGTTTTCAGTTAAACTATAAATAAAGCTATAGAGATGATTTCTTCTGGGTTGCCATACACGGAACAATATTTATCTCATGCTCTGGTATGAATTTCAGAACAATCTTGCACCCCATAATTTACCCTCCTCTGGGAGGCACAAAAACATAAACACATATGTAGCAATAGTTGTGATATATATTTCATTTTATGACATTTATTTAATCATATAAAAAGTCAGGTTGACACTTCTTTTTTTTTTATGGTTTTTTGAGACAGGGTCTCACTTTGTAGTTCAGGCTGGCTCTGAGCTCAGCCTCCAAATCACATCACAGCAATCCTCCTGCCTCTGCCTCCCGAGTGCTGGGATCACAGGCGTGAGCCACCACGCCCGGCACTGTGGTATGGGGTACTGGTTGCTGCTGGGCCTGAGTCTCCACGCCCAGTATTGCATGTGGTTACCGGGGATCGAACCCAGGTCCTTGTGCTTGTAAGACAGGCGCCGGAACCACTGAGCTAAATCCCCGGCCCCCGACACTTCTTATTTTTAAAGTGAGAAATGCTGGGTAGAATAAAGCAATTTGCCCACAGTGGTAGTGGTGAAGATCAGACTTATTACCAGTTTATATATATATTTTTTTCTAAGCATCATCTTCATTAAATTATGCTGTGCCACCTCCCTCTACATTAGTTCTCAATGTCTTATATGTGTATTTTAAGATTATGAAGATGGAGCATGAGAAGTTATGAATATTTGTCTGAGGTAGGCAAAGGACTGTAGGCAAGAAATTGGTAATAAACATATAAACTTGAAAAATGTATTAAGATTGGAAATAAATGAGTATTTGTTCTGAGAATCAATAAATTATGGTGAGTTATCATTTGGAAAAAGCAATTTTTGCATATTTCATGAGTTTGTGTCATTCTACTATGAAAGTTCTCAGAGAAATGTATGCATTCAATACAGCGAAGCAGCATGTTGTGTAAGGACGCTTAGCATATGTTGTTCAGACCAAGGGGACTGACAAATTTATGCAGGCAGACCAACCCTCCTGACCAAGACCTAGGAGTTACGCTTATTACATAGAACTCTCAAGGGTACTCTGCAATCGGAGGTCACAATCGAGGCAACAGAAGCAATGTCACTGTATCAGAGAATGAGCCAATTCAGATCAACCTCATGACAGTCACCGGGGTCAAGGCTCATGGCAAATAATTGTGGTAAATGGGAATATTCCCCGTGTACTTTTGGAATTGTCACCCATACAAGCAGGTTTAGGTCATCTGTGGGTTCAATCTGAGTTCTCTTCCTGGTACAACGGTTTAGTTTGTAGTCTCAGTCCCTCAGTTTTCAATCTTGCAAAACTGTAATTTTCTTTTTATCAGGTAGGTGCTTAATAACTTTTTGTTTTCTGACCTAAACAATAACAACAAAATATCACTTAAATGTATGCACTTTTCACTTAAATAATTTTATTATTTGTTTCGCATTTTTTCAAAAAATGTTTTTGACTTGGTTATTCACTATTTAGAATTAATTAATAATTTTAGTGTATGAATTGTATTACACTTAAAATAATTAGGGACTTCTTTTTAATTTAAATAATTTTCAAGGCTGTCAGTTATATATATCATTGCATGTAATACTTTATAAGCAATTAAATTCAAGAAAACTATTTTTGAAAAAAATTTGCAAGTCAGAGTTCATATGCAGAAAAATATATTTATAAATAAGTAGCTGAAATATTTAAGTCAAATAAAATGCACATGGAATACAGTTATATTTATATTTATACGAAATTCATAATTCACAAGGCTGACTTAATGAATAATATGGAATTTATGAATCATTTCCACAACTTTTAAGGAATCTGCAAATTTAAGGACAAATGTAAAGCATCTTGAGTTAAGTATTATTTTGATTATGATTGCAATTTACTTTATATTCTATGTGAGGGGATTTGGATGAAATGCTTTTAGGTTTGATCATACTGCAACAACCTATTTCTGATTTTGGTACAATTTAAAAATTACTGGTTCATTAACCATTGAATAGAGAAATAATTTTGTAGAGGCAAGTAGGAAGTTAACAGAATCATTCTTCAGGAGTATCCAGCCTTGAAGAATTCAGATCCCTGAAGGATTTTTATTTTGAGACAAATATTTACTTTTATTCATCACTTTTACACACAATGCTTGCAGATAGTAAATATCATGAATTCTACTTGTACAGATAAGTTCAGAGAAGAAAAAAAATCGAGTCAAATGATTGCTTTTATATAATTTAGATTTCAATTTTCAAATTCCTTACATTTAATATACACATGATTTCATGACCAAATTATAAAATCATAAGAATGACAATGGTAATAGTTCAATATTCAAGAGAGTAAAAGTGAAATTCTATATTTTTCATGTTCAGTTAGTATATTATCAAGAAAAAAGCATGACCCTTATGAATATTCCACTGTAAAGCAGTATCTAAAGTAATGCTTTCTGTGTAAGCAATTCCTCAGTAATTAGCTGATTATTTCAAAATCGCCCCTTAAAATGTTGTACATCTAAAATGAGAGTTTATCTTGTTTAACAAATTACATAGTGATTGTAAAAAGTGTATGGCTTAACTTAAATAGATCAGGCTGTGTCAATTTCAAAGACTTTTGTTCTTATTGACTTTTTAAAAAATCATATTTTAAAGTTTGGTTCTATTATATTTTAATCTACAACTTCATCAATTATACAAGGAGAGAAAGCATCAAATGTATGTTGAACATTACAACTGTTTTTTTAAGGAAACACTTCTTGACCTCATTAAAATAATTAACACTTCATAACATTGTATTTCACATCTAACCTATGGAAAAGAAAAAAAAATTATCCAAACAAACTATAGTCAATTACATTTTCAGATCAACAAAATGCACTTGTAAGTCTTTTTTCCATTAATCCAATTGCCCAAGGTACTTTAACAGCTCAGTAAGGTGATGAGAAGCATTCCTATCCTATTAGCTGAAATCCACATTGTGTATTTTGTTGTTTTAGATATTGTTTTTATTCTTTCTGAACTTTTAACTTTCTACATCTATAAACAACAGATCAGAAGGCTGCCTGCCTATGCACATATGTACATTTACACACATGCATACATAAGTGAAGTTAATCTTCAACACTGTCTTTGCAAAGTTTTCTGGGAAACCATTCAAATATTAATAGTTCTACCATTTTTTAGCTTGTTTTATTGTCTGAATTGTCTTAATGGAAATGAATAATTCCATTGTCAGTTAATCTTTTTAGAAACACCTTGTAATTTATCACCTAAAATGGAACAAGATTAATGATTATTACTTCTAAACCTGATAGTTATGTTGAAGGTAGTCTATTTTATTTTTTCTTTAATATTTAAGAGACATAATTTCTCCTTGAAAGAAAGAATTTTAGTCCAACTGTCTTCTACCTCTCTAATTGTGTGGCATTTGACTTATTTCTAAAATTATCTGACTTTCTCACTCTAAGAACGGGTCACAACCTTATTTAGGGACAGGAAATAGTTATCAGGTCACTGAGTGGTCAAATGGAAAAGGATTTGAAATGCTTCAGCACTTAGGACTCTATTCATTCAAATGATTGAGGTCTAAAGATGAAGTTTCTTTATAGGAAGTAGTAAACTTATGGCCATATGATTGTAGCAATTTTTAAAATGTCTGCAGTTTTAGACAGATTGTAAGAATACAGTGTAGAAGCTTCATATGTCTGCAATGTTCTTTGGGACCTACTGAGATATTTTAATTACCAATTTATTTGAATTCAATGTCCTTGGCAGTTTTGAGCAATGAAATTAGATATAGAAACAAAGGGAACTAAAATTTATTTTTATGCTTTTAAAAAAAGTAATTTAAAACTGGCTCTGGGGATTTAGCAGCACATTTTATTGTCACACAGAATAAAATCATGTAATTACTTCTATACTCATAATGGCCCATGATAGCTTTTTCCTTTTTTTTATTCACCTGATATTGTATTAAGCACATATATTCTGTGCCTGATGGTAGAAATAGGAATAATGTGAAAGTTCAGAAAGTAAATATTGGAGTTATTTATCTTGGTTTTTCAAGAGTTCATATTGATAATAAAAATGATAATTTTTTTCAGTCTCCAACACATTCATGTAGCATCAGGAATTTTATAAGATGAGAATCTCAGAGCTAGAATACACACACACACACACACACACACACACACACACACTTAAAAATGTACAAACAGTGATAGAAAACAACTGGGACAAAATATTGCTTAAATAATTCATTTTTAAATTTTCAGAAAACCAGGAACAAGATTCTGAAAGTGACTCCAAAGAAAAGTGGACATATTTACAAATACTCTACTATGTTATCGCTACAATGTTAGAAACTGATGTTTCATTCTGCAAATGTTGGAAGCGTCCATCCTATCACTGATAGACAGAGGTTGGAAAATTAAGCACAGATTTTATTTTTAAGTTTTATTTTATAATAAGAACCTGGGCCATTAAAACTCTGTAACCAAAGCCTGAGTGCGTGCACTCGAAGGCCCCTGCAGTCTTTTACAACTTTCAGAGGCCCCGGTTGTGAACTGGGTTTGCACTCTGCCAGCAGAGCAGCTCTGACCCATGGAGAGAGCACTCTTTCAGCTCAGCACTGCCTCGGGCCTTTCTGCTTTCTCCAAAAAGTCTTACATTTCAGGCATCAAGTTGAATTTCTTCTGGAGATGATTAACCCAAACCCATGACAGATTTTTTCCAAGATATCCAAGCCCTTATGTTTATTTTATCCTGGCTCTTTTTTGGATGTACTGGACACAAGTAACTTACTCATTTTACATGTTAAAGGGCTCATGGAGAGCCATTAATTCCCTTAAAAAATGAGAAAATATTTCAATGTGCAGGATTTTATTGTGTGAGTTCCCATCAGCTACATGACTTAGAATTTTAAGAAAGTTACTTCTTCTCTACTATAATACAATTTTAAAGCATTTCATCACATCTCAAGATAGGGATCTTACACTTTTGGGGAAATGCATTCTTGTGATGTATTAAAAAACACAATGTTAGAAGGATCAGTTACTGTTTCCATAAGCTTTGTTTGTAGGGGGTTTCAACCGATCTGAATCTTGGCACACACAATTTTAGTTAATAGTAAAATATAAATATATAAAAGAGTCTATTCTCCTTCTAATACATGACTCCTGTGATTGTTTCTATTTTTCAAAATTTTCTTCTCACAGGTGAGACAAATTGCCGGGAAATAAATCAGGTGTTTTTGCATCTCATTCAAAGTAAAAATACTTAGAGAAGACTAGATGAATTTTCAGGCCATGATTCTTGGAAAATTTTAAATAAAACTTTTTTTTTCTTTTGAAAGAAACTGCAGAAAGATGTTTTCAGCAAACATTCCAATCCCTTAGGATCTAGCACTCCAACTGCATGACATTTTTATTTTAAGCATTTGAGATATTCTTAAATATTTTAAGCATTTAAATGCATCAAATATATAAAATAATAAGATAGCAACTGAAGATTTTTCTCAATAATATACTTGAACACTTACCCTTCATGTATAAACAGAAATATACGAAAGAAAAACCACATTAAAAAATAAAGGGCATTTAATATAAAAACCTTGGTCTTAGCATAGAACCTGTAAACAAGGACAGCAGTATAAGATTTAAAAAATTCATTTTAGCAGTTTCATTAGATGGAAACACAAATATATGTGCATGTATGCATGTGGAGGGCTGTATATATGCAGATACATAAGAATGTAAATAAGCAAAACAGACTGGAAGACAGTGTAAGTATGTGTGTTCACTATTACAAAGATAAATAAATTAACTTGAGTATAAATTTATCATTCACTCATAAGAAGCATCTTTGAGGAATTTGCAACTTGGACTTTGGAATTTGAGTCATGATAAAATGTTTACTGTATAGTAATTACATTTAAATTTTTCAAATTAATTTTAAATTTTCCTAAATAGTAACTCAACTAATTTTCAAATATTTTTTCATATAATCTTTTAAACTAGGAAAAATTCTCATGTATGATTTATAGTCAGTTTTAGAAAGAACTATAGAATGTATTTCAGAAAAAAAAATCAAGAGGTAATTCTGTTTCCTTATAATATTGACAAACACCATAAAAGTGTTTTTAAAAAATCTTTATGCCCACAATCACAAGAAATACAGAAAATTAATTCATTCCTCCAGCTGAACAATTCTAGAAGTTTTAGTTTTTCTTTTAATTCTTGAATAAGATGGAAATACAAATTTTAACTTTATAAAACATATCAATATCTGAATCAAAATATTTTATCTCCAAGTGAGGGATAAAAACTAAGTTAATTTTTATAATTAGATTTATTACTGGAATGTTTAAAGATATCAATTTCTTTTTTAGTTCATGCTTCAATGGGCCACCTAAGTTCAAGACCTTATTCAGGGTAAAGGGAAAAAAAATGACAAGGGATAACATATGAATTGGGGGTGGTAGGTTAATGACAGAAGTGTGACTGATTGATTGATTGATTGACATCTCCTTGAAAGATCTGGAGTAACCTGCCTATTAAATTTGTCCAGATAGAAATAAGAATAGATGAGATCGCTGAGCAGAGTATGCATCTTGTCTTTTCACTCAAAGATTTGTATTTTTCATCATCTGTAAAATTCCATTCCAGTAAGAAATAATTGACTCAGCAAACTAGTGAACTTCAACACCAAAAGCTTCCACATACCATGTTTTTACATTTAATATATAAAATATAACCACTTACTATAGTTAAATACCACCTTTCACCGCATATAGGCACTGTTTCTGATGGCTAATGGTTAAAATGGCTAAAATATAGTGAACTTTAAATATACAGTGTGTCCAGCATTTACATATAGTCATTTATTTGATAAACTGTGAATTATGCATTATTTTTTCTCATTATGGCAATTTTGAAAGTGAGAAAAAACATGTTAAGGATGTGATTAAAATTTAACCCTTAACAGGTAGATTTAGGAGTTAAACTTAGATTGTCTGGCTCCATATTTTTATTTTAAAAATTAAATTAAAGATCTTGAAAACTCTTGAAGATAGTGAAGCTTTAGAAAAAATACATGAGGTCTCATAGTTCTATTGAATGATTATAAAATCTTCACAGACTATAAATCAGTTTTATTCATAATTTCATTTCTAATATAAATCAGAAACATAAATCTGTACGGACCACAGAATATTCACTATCTATTCTTTCAGTAAATGTTTCAAAAGCTATGGGACTAGAAAAATGAAAAAGTAGTCTCTTTAATATTTTTTTCAAGACTACCACCTCACAGCTGGTTGAGCTTCAGTAGAAAATCATTAAATGAATGCCAAAGTTTGCTAAATAGATCTCAGGCATGGTTGATACAGTGGAACTTATAGCTTGAATGTGAACACTGAATGAGTTGTAAGTTTAAGTTGGTAACAGGCCAATGTCTGACTTTGAGTAATAGCAATTGGCAGGAAGAGTGTTTCTAAGACTCCAAAGATCTTTTTTCCCCCTAAGTAGAAATATTTATTAATTCAACAAATATGCATTGAGTGCCTAGTATAGATGAATACAACCCTGTTGCTAGACTGAGGATTGGAGAAAACAGACGTATGTCTAAAGTTTTATTCTTGACCTTGAAAAAAATTAACACTGGGGAGAAAATAAACATGTGGTAACAGGACAGTGTTGCATAGACATGGTTAAAGGATAAAGACCTATGGGAATCTAGGGAGTATTAAGAATGATCTCCAGATGAGATGAAATCTGGGTCATTTTGAAAGATACATGAAAGTCTGACACTAGAAAGGAGAGAAAGGGCATTACAAATAAAAGTAGCAACATATAGAAATGAAGAAAAAAATACTTTAGAATGAATAAAGTAGTCCATTAGAGTTGGGCATACACTGTAGTAGCTGGATATATTTAGGAACTACTTAGGGGAGGAATGTGACAAAGTGATGCCAGAAAAATATTTTGGTAACAGTAAATGAAGGATATTATACACTAAAATCTGTGGAATTTGTACCAGAGGAAATAGACATTAGGTGACTTTCAAGAGCAGTGGCCTGTATTGTAGACATATGGTTTAGGAAGACTCCAAAGTAGACATATGAATTGAAGAATGTACAAGACTGAGACATGTGTGGGTTTTAGGGGAGAGACTGTTGCAGTAGTATTTCAAAGCAAGTGAGAAGGGAATACAAAAGAGCAGTACTTGTACTTAGAAGAGTACAGAAGTAAGAATCATCCTGATTTTTACAGATCTAGTGAAAGACCAATGCTACTATTAATCCAGTTTGGAAATAAGCAGAGTCAAATACCTGCAAATGGTGGAATGAAGGTAATACCCCTTGTGGTAACTGGGAAATGTCAGAGGGAGATGGAAATAGATTTGGTCGTGATTTCTTGAAAGCGTGCATTACAGGAGAGTATTGAGTGTTCTGTCTTAAAAATAAATGGATGATAAGAGATCACCATGTCATGGAAATAGGGAATTACACTTGATTTCACTTTCTATGTTTCTTCAAGTAGATTCAAAGGAAGTTGTTTAAAAAAAAAAACTTAGTATCTTTCTTTAAGTTCCTCAGATCTAATGTGATGTTTAAGTAAATACTTGTTTTATGGATAAATGTGCATATTGAGTAGATGGTAAGGTTGGAGACAAAATTCTATAGAATTTTGGCATTTGTGCAGCAGGTATAGATGAAAGCACACCTAAAAGGAATGATCAGATAAATGGAAGGAGAAACAGGAGAGAAGGAGAATGAAGAAGTCAGGGGAGGAGAAAAAATTTGAGGAGAATGATAAAACATTAAAGAAAAGGCAAATAGAGTGGCAAAAATAGAAAATCAGCAATTAAGAGTTAATATTGGGCCTTAATTTAGGTAGTCCAATTTTATTCAAGTTGTTTATCTATTTTATTTCTAAAATTTGTTTGTACTTGTACCTTCTGTTTCAAGTAAAGTGAGAAAGGCTGCATGCTGAAGAGTGTTTTCAGAAGTAATAAAAAGGCAGAAAAATAGAAGATGAAGAATAAAAGCTGTCCAGGAAAAAGCAGAGGTGAATGGGTTAAAAGCTTGTGAAGGAGGTGAGTTACACATCTAATGGCAGAAAGGTTGTTCATATGTTGCTTTTAAGATGTTAAGGGAGACAGAGATAGAAATCTAAGAAAGATAGGAGATAACAAGCATAGGGTTGCCATGAAAGAAGATGCTCAGACCAAGCAGGATAAGAACTGTTATGGTTTGGGATAGGTCTTCCTTTAGGAGCTTGATCCCCACTCTAGCAGTGTAGGGGATGGTGACACTTATGAGGCTGGGTACAGTGGGAGATAAGTCCGTCCCCAGGATACAGTTCTTGGAAGGGATTAACACTGTCTCTCAAAATAAGTTAGCTATTGCAAAAACGGGTCCTTTCAACAGAGTAAGTGTGATGTTTCCTGACACGCGGGCCTTCGGTGCTGCCCTGTGATTTCTTCCTGGCACACACACCACTGCCCCTGGAGCACCATCTGCCAAACAGTCCTCACCAGACGTTGAACATACAAAATCATAAAAGGTTAGACCTCCAGCTTCCAAAACTGTGAGTTATGTAAACCTCTTGACTTCATAAGTACACAGATTGAGGTGTTTTGTTACAGCAACAGAAAGCAGATGAATCTAAGATCTAAAACAAAGATGAAAGCTCTACTCATGGAAAAGAAGTGAGCTTCCACTTAACTGAGATGGAAGAAAAGAAAGTTATAGGAAAGTGGAGCAGGAAAATGGAAATTTAAAAAATCTATTTGCTCTCATTGTACTTCTCAGAACTTCTTTATTAGATGTGTATTATTTTTCAACACTTCAATACATCCATCTCTTATGGTGAGTATTTTTTGTCCCTCCAACACCATGCTTACTGTTATTAAATATAAGCTACCATCTCCATGCTTAGTTACTGCACAGCCTTCTAACCAATCTTATCACACTGACTCTTGCTTCTTTCCAATTTATCCTTCATACCATATCTTACATAATCACTGCTTCAGAAATAAGTCCAATTATTTCATCTTTTATTTAATATATTAGAACAGCTCTTTTTCTCAGAATATAGAAACTCAAATTCCCCATAGAGACAGAGTAAATTTGCTCAATTCTGTCAAGTTCTCCAGCTGCGTTTCACTCTAGGTGTTCTGGCCATACGAGGAAACTGAGTTTCTTTCATACCCTGGGGTCCTCATGTCTTTGGAGTCCTCCAATCGGCCCATGCTTTCATCTGGAATGCTTGCTTTACAGAGCTTTTCTTTTACCTTTCTGTTTTTACTAAATTTTCAAACTCAGCTCAAATATCATTTTTTTTTCTCCTTCTCTGGGACAGAGTCATACTGTGCTCCCCTTATATCCCCCAGAGCTTTATACACTTGGATTACCATACAAACATATCAATAGTTATATGCTCGCTGCCCCTCTCCTTTGCTTTATTTTTTCTCTCTCTCTTGCAAAATAGCGAACCACACTAAGTGTGGTCTATATGAACTTCATTCATCACTGCATCTTCATTTCCCTTGCACAAAGTCAAGCTCAACACACAGTCAATAAACACATTAGTAGAATATAGATATATAATGAGTATAAGGAATTTAGTGTAGTTCTTAAATTTAAAAGGCGGGTTCATTCTAGTGGCTTTAAGATATTTTTACTCAATTTACTTAATGACTTTATATGGTACACACTATGAGAAGCATCAAGCTTAGAACGGCTAACTAGCTGAGCCAAAATTACATAAGTTTGGGATGGGATTCAAACTAATTCCTACATAATTCTAAGTGGTTTTTGCCCTACTACTGGGGTAAAGATAGAAAAAAGATGAAAAGAATGTAAGATTTCTTCAAATCAAATCAAACACAAGAGATCTGCAGTATGACAAATCATTTTATTCAAAGTGAAGAAAAATATGGGATAATGAACCATAGGTATCTGTTGGGAATTGATTTCAAAATACACCCTTACCACCTCCAGATTGGGTGAGTCCTTGTACTAAGCTTGTTCTACATCCACCACTTTCTTTCTTTGCCAAGTGAAGGAAGGACTAGATGACCCCACCAGAAACTGT
>PVIR01006700.1:42240-64749 GCA_004026965.1 Petromus typicus | reverse complement strand
CTTTAAGAGCACAGAGTTTGGGGAAGATTGGCCGTCCTCTTTGTTCCCTGACTTCACTTGGAATGTCTGATGGGAAGCATGTGCCCTGCCAGATGAAGGCACGGAAAGGCATCCGCTCAGAACCAGCTATGGACAGGGCCAGCAGACAGCCGCTGTGCTCTAGTGCAGGCTCCCTGAGGGTTCACAGCACACTTCCTGCCGGCCTGGTCAGAGCGCGGTGGATATGGGTCCTCCGGGGGGAATCTCTGGGGAACGTAGCACCTATGGATGGGTCCAAGGACAACATCTGCCTCGGCTCAAATCCCTCAGCCATTTACTAGAGGTCCAGGCTGTCTCCAAGACTGCTTTGTCACATGGGGCAGGGAGGAAGTGCAGAGCACAGAAACAGATGACTTGCCCTGGTGGGTATCTGTCTGCCTGTCCGAATCTTGAGTTAGAAATACAGTTATCAACGTGGGCTGCTTTGTTCACTCCAGAGCTCTATGGTGCAGTTTCAGGACCTTCTCGTGTTGGCACGTGGCAAAGCTTTCACTGGCAAAGGCAAATTGACAGAAAGGAGGGCCAGTTAGTGTGCACTCCTGTGGCTGGCTCTCATTCTCTCTCTCTCTCTCTCTCTCTCTCTGTGTGTGTGTGTGTGTGTGTGTGTGTGTGTGTTTCTGTCTCTCTGTGTCTCTGTTTCTCTGTCTCTCTCTGTCTCTGTTGTTGTCTCTGCTTCTGTCTTTCTGTCTCTCTCTCCCTCTGCATCTTTCTGTCGTACACACACACTCACACCCACCTGAGTAAATTCTATGTACATTCTATATCTTAACTCTTGTATCACTTCTGCGAAGCTTTCCCTGACACCTAGACTAGATCAGATACCTCACTTTTGTGCTCTCATAATACCTTCTGTTTCTCTTCATGCCCTTGTGGTTAGTAACTACATGGCTGTGAGAATGTTCGACTAGTACTTATTACCAGGCTTCCTGGATCGGTTTGGGCTCACGTTTTCAGGACTCCATACTGTCAGTTCTGGTACAGTACTGGCAGACCTGAGCAGCCACCCTAGTTTTCCTCCCACTGAGAATGAGCAAGGGTTGTGCTCTTTCCCATGTAGCCCCAGTACTTGATTGGCAGCGGGATCATGGTAAGATCTCAGGAAACATTCGTCAAACCAGTAAAGGATGAATTTGCTGAACTGCTTTTCTTTTCAAGGCCTATTTCTCTGTAATTGTTCTTTTTATTTTATATGTTACATAGTCTGTCCCCTTTTTTAATAAATTGCACTTGTTTGCCAAAATGGAAAATGGAAAAATTTTTATATGTCTTTCCTTGCCTTTCCAAACTATCTTTCCATTTGGAAGTAGGAAATTCTACAGAATTCAGGAATCATTAGTTTACTTAGTGAAAAAGAAACTGAAATGAACTGACATCAGAGCAATTTAAAGAAGGTCCATCTTCATGCTCAGCCTTTAAGTTCATGAGAGCAGAAAGCATGGGTATTCAGTTCTTCTCTATTTCTAGAGCCTCGCATAGTAACAAGAATTTGTGAAAGACCTGAATAAATATTTGTTGTATGAATAAATGAAAGGTTCTCTGCTTAGCCTCAGTACCTGGTAGAGTAGACCTCACGCGCCTGACGCTCATGACCTCCTCACCCTCCAGGTAAACCTTTCCACACCCATAAATCTGACTTTAACAGCCATTCCTGTCCAGTGGAAGAGAAGCAGGTACCACTGGGAATGAAAGAATGCGTGCCTCACTGCTCTCTGTCCTATCTCATGTCCTTGCGTACTTTCTTCCCCTTAAAAGGGCACTGTGGTCTGCAACGACATTGCAGTATCTCAGACGCTGAGGCCACCTCTTCTCCCATGAAGCTTTGTTCAAGAATGCTGTCCACTTCTTCCAGTTTATTCCCAAAACTAACCCTTTGTCTTTTTCTCTAAGAAACCACCTCTATACCATTCTATTGTCAAATGTAAAATCAGAACAGATTATGGAAAAGTTTACTGTCACAAAAAAGTACAGACTGGGATCAGCAAGAATTCAACCCAAATGGTGAGAGGCTGATTGTTAGCAGTCGAGCTGCCCCACAGTTTATAAAGCATAAGGGAGGAAGCACTCTGGCTTGTTCCTGATTGGCTCGTGGGCTGCCCATGGTTTTTCTGGCGGGGCGGGGAGAACTGTGTAAACTCATAGCCTGTAGCTACTGATCTGATTTCACTGAGTCATGCTGACAACGATGTGAAGCTTACGTTTTAATTTCATTAAATCATTCTGACAAAAACATAAAGCTCACATTTGTGCTTGTTTATTGTGGGAGCTAACATTTCAGGAAAGTTGGGATGACTCAAGATTTGGCTACTTAGTGATGGGTAGTTGAGCTTTAGGTACTTATCTAAGCCACAACCTCCTTTGTATTTTTCTGTAATACACTTCTCAACCACAGGATCACTCTTAAAGTTCTGTGTTTTGTCTTTATCATCCTATGGATCAAATCATAGTCTGTGTATGTAACTGTATAGTTCTTCCCTGCATTGGAGCTTTTGTTTTTCCTTGGGAAAAAAAAAATTCTGTCTGATTCATTTCTGTGTTCCCAACCAGAGTAAGCTACTTACTAGCTCAGAAATGGTTTTTAATAGATAGAAATTGATCAGTTATCTATTTTTTTAATCAGGGTTCAAAATGAGGACCTTGAGCTTGCCAGGCAGAGACAATACCACTGAGCTAAATCCCCAGCACTGGATCTGTTATCTGTTGCCACAAAAATGCTAGGTTAAAGCCATGAATTTTTAGTAACATATAACAGAAGTCATATTTTTTGCTTATAAAACCTATTGTTGTTGGCTGGGTGATTCTGAGACACTGGGGCAGTCAATTGCTGGCCAGCAAGGTAGACTTACTAGTCTTGCCTGGACTCTCTCATCATGTATTTGGCACTGCGTGATTATGTCTTTTCCATCCAGGGCACAATTGTGGTCATGGCAGAGGGCCAAATGAGGACTAGAAGAAAAGTGCTTTCTTGAGGCTTAGGCCTAGAACACTGGACAGATTTTCTTCTTCCACAGCAAAACAAGTTGCAAGCTTCCCAGATCCAAGAGAGTGGGAGATAGACCTAGTTTCTTTTTATAGTGATCACGTTTTCCTCCTTGCTGTCTAAATGGCTTCATTAGAAAGGATCCCAACGGAGACTTGACCTTCTCTGAGGAAGTGACTTCCCACCCACAGAAGGCATGAACCAGAAGCCGAATCCCCTGAATGGATAACGCTGACTCCCGCCCCGTGGGTCTACATTTTCACATGCTTTACTTTTTTCTTTCCAGATCAGCAAAGACCCAATCTTTGTGCCAGGTGTGTGGGGGCCTTATTTCTCAGCCATGGTTCCTGGGTTCTGGCTGAATGAAGGTGGTCAGAGCGTTACTGGAAAACTGGTAAGTTCATGCTGTTATCTGTAGGGTCATGAACACTGTCATGTGCTGAGTAGTACATTGTGTCACACCACTTTGTACCCAGGATCTAGGAGATCTATAGACTCTCATGTTCTCTCAGTGCACAGTCTGATATGGTGTGTGTGTGTGTGTGTGTGTGTGTGTACATTTGCTGAAGTAATAGATATAGCCACAGGCCATGGTGGCTGTCCATCCTTCTCACTTGATCTTTCTCTATATCAGTATTTTGCCCAGGAGAGCAAGAATGATATTCTACTTTGTATAGTAACGATGTTATTTCCAGCCTAAATCTTTCATTGGCTCCTGACAGTCTGTAACACATTATTCCCGTCATTTCACTCTGAGGAGGTCTTACCTCCTTAATGACTTTATCGTTTGCAGCACAACTCCAGCACATCTACTTTTATTCTTATTGGCTTACTAGACAGCTTTTCTAGAATACCAGAAACTCCTGAAAGACAAGGGTCTCATCATACTTCTCTTTGTGTCCAGCTTAGTGTCTGGCCTCCAGAAAGTACTTACTAAAAATTTGTTGACTGACTATTGTCTAATAGGAGACAAAGATGATCCATGAAAGTGAGATGAACGTGGTACATAGATACAAGGGTAGGTTAGGAAACTCTCGGTGAGAGAGGGAACATTTCTGCTGAGCCATAAAAGATAAACCAAGGAACCAGGCAAACAGAGGTGTGAGCAGGGCCCCAGACCAGGGAACATGACTAAGAAGATGTGAAAGTGAGAAATAATAAGCCAGATTTAAGGGAAAGTGCAAAGGGTCCAGCATTTCAATTGCAGCATGAATAATAAAAGAGAGCAAGGGAAAGACTGAACATGGGCATGTCCCATGATAGGTAGAGCGCAAAATCTCAGGAGATGTAAAAGCTAGCGACAAACTCCAAGTCCATAGCAAAGCACACCTTTCCAATCAAGTCCAAAGATACCAAGCCAAGACACAGTGCCTATAATCTGAGCTCTAGGGTTGCTGAGCCGCAGGTTTGTGAGTTCAAGGCCAGCCTGGGCAAGAGAGTGAGAGCATGTTTCAAAACAAAACAAACTAAGGAATGATAGAGTAAGAATAATGGTGGTGTTAATATTAATAACAGTAGCTGCAGTTTATGGGATACTTTGTTGTGAGACCAATTTATCTTCCGTCTTAATTATTAAATTTTAAATGCTGTTCAACATAACACAAGGCCTAATGTTATTGTCAAGGCTTGGTTCCCAGCCTCAATTCTAGGAACTTTTCATATTCATACAATACTATATCATTAATTCTCTCAGAACTCTTTTGATGCAGAAAGTTCTTTTCTTTCTTTTTATTTTTTGAGACAAGGTCTCGCTTCGTAGTTCAGGCTGGCCCTGAGCTCAGCCTCAAACTCACAGCAATCATCCTGTCTGTGCCTCCCGAGTGCTGGGACTACAGGCATGAGCCACTACTCCCAGCACTGTTGTATGTGGTATTGATTGCTAGTGGGCATAAGTCTCCAAGCCCAGCATTGTTGTATGTGGTTACCGGGGATCGAACCCAGGCCCTTGTGCTTGCAAGACAGGCGCCGGAACCACTGAGCTAAATCCCTGGCCTAGAAATATATTTTCTTTCATTTGTACATCATAAATAGTATGTATGTATTTTTCACTTTTAATTTTGCTCTTAGGACCTGTGTGCAGTGCATAATGATTACATGCCTCGTGAGGAGCAGGTACATGTACACAACACATCTCAATTCCTTCTTCACCCCTCCTGTTCTCCTCCCTCCTCACTCTCACCATCTCTTCATCTGCTTCATTACTGCTGAAGATTTCTCACTCTCTGTCTCCATCTCTCTTTCCTGCTTTCGATCTCTTATTTTTCTCCTGATTTATACCACGATAATTAAGCCTGTGTGTCTGACTTTTTTCACTTGATGTTATGGTCTCAGAGTCCATCCACTTCTGTACCTCCCCATGGGCATCACAGGCTCAGGGGGCTGAGCAGACACCAGCTCCTCACACAGTGCCATTGCCCTTCACCTTTCCCTACCGTGTACTGACCCTGCACACCTGGCCAGGGCATGGGAGGCCCGGTCCTTCTGTAGGACTCAAGGGGAAGTCACCTCTTTCTGGCATCTGTATACACATCCTCTCTAATATGCCATGTAGGAGGTTGCTGCTCCAGCAGCCCTGGGCTCATCCTCAGGATATGGCATAAACACACCACCAACAACAGTAAAGGAGAGAAGGAAATGGAAGGAGGGAAAGAAGAAGTCAAGAAAAAGCAGAGGAAAAGAGCAAGAAAAAAAGAAGTGAAAAGAATATGTAAATTGTAGATTTGAAGAAAAAGATTATTTTGTCTCATTTTTCCTTTTAAATGCAGGTACCTCATTACAAGCAAGCCCTTCATTCCAAGTATGGGAATGGATTGGTACGCTAAAAGAATATTTTTCATCTGGTTATCTTCAGGAATGAAAAAAAGGGCATGGTCTCTTGTGGCTCTGGGGCTCTTTTAATTTCATTTGACTGAGAATTAGACTCATTTTTCACTCATTTCACTTTACTGATTTTTTTTTCTTGGTTGAAAGGCACACACTGCCTTCCTGTAGTGTGATTGATTTCATTTGTACCACCATGTATCCACCGACGATTATCTGGGGCTTGCCATTTCTCCAGAATAATTGTCAAAAAAAAAAAATAACATTGCTTTTGCCAGATTTTTTAGGTTTGTGCATCCCCAGTATCCAAGTGCTAAAGCTTGATGCCAACTACACCTTGACCATGTTATCTAACTGCTCCTCTGTCTTAACTGAAATCATTTTTATTGGGCAAAAGTTTGAATAAGGGAGGCTAACTCAGTGACCCCTGAGACATCTCTGAGAGGGCATTAGCTTTCGGGGAATAGTTGGGCTTAGATAAGGAATTGCCTTCAAATTATTTGAATCCTGAGTTTGAACTTTGGGTCAAGAGTCAGAGGATGGAAATGCAGGTTTCTGTGCACTTTTGAAATGTTAGGATCCACACATTTGTGAGTGCTTACCTGCCTGCTTCCTCGTGTCCAGCCTGGCTGGCCTTAGGAGGTCAGCTATGAAAGGCAGCCTGTCATTGATAGATTATGAGCAGTCTGCAGTGTCCACAGTGTTGTGCAGGTTATGGAGATAGTGGTTTGTTCTATTCATTCATTTGCTTATTCTATAGGTTATAGGATTTTCTGATTGATTATACTGGGCCAGGCAAAAATTAGGTCACTAATTTAAAGTAGTTCATCATCACATAGGAAAATTTAATAGAGAACTAATAATTACAATTTATTATAGCACATAAAAGTAGTTGTACTATCTCTTTACCCTGCTGGAAAGGTGGATGCTAACATTAAATGCTTGTTATGTGCCTAGTACTTTTAGCCTCATTAAAATGTTTTATCTTACACAATCATCACAGCGTGTACTTCATGGAGCTACAAGGCTTGGAAGGGCCGTGAGGCTGCGTGTGTCTCAGTGCAGATGAAATCTATGGTAGACGTGGGTGTGTCTCTAACAGGCTGTACAGTCCAGGACTGCACAGCCACATGCCTCCCCATTCCCTTCTGCCTTGTCTCTTCCTCTACTGTTTCGACACCCACCTGGATGTCTGCACAGCTTCACTGGCCTCTTGCCTCCCATCTTTCCTGCGCTCTCCCTTTGCAGCTGACATAGTCTTTCTAAGACACAGATGCAGTCCTTGCCCTGCTGCTGGCTTTTTAGTTGTCTGTAGAATGATATCTAGATGCTTTCAGGTGAACTTAGTAACACAGACAGTATGTACTGAGCACTTCCTATGTTTATAGGTACTGTTCAGGGTGGAAAAATAGCAGAGACTAAAGCAACCTTTCTGTCCCTCCATTCCCCAAAATATGTACCCTTCCAAGCTTACATCGTACAGGAGGAGACAAGTAATATAAATAAATAAAATTGTCAATAAACATTTTATGGTATGCTTAGTCCTAGGTGCGCAGTTTTATTTACTTTTTAACTTTTATTAGTACATATTTGCAATACATATTGGTTACATATCCACTGTAGGGAGTTAGTACATGTACATAACACATTTCAATTCTTTTTTTCTCTTCCCTCTATTCCCGTTTTATTTTTCCAGCATCAGGTTCATTTACTTATAAGACTTTATAAAGTTAATTATCATATATCTACATATATATATGTATATATATTAAAAACCATACTGATAGGCGAAAAACATATAAAACGCATAAAAAATTGTACTATGTCAAAGTACACATTTAGATATGTCGTGCTTGATTACAATACTTTTTTCATATGATATCTTTTATTTTGTACCTTATCTATAATTTTTTTCGTACAGGAAACCCAAAATATTTAAGCCTGTGTCTTATTGACTTAACATTATAGTCTTAAAAAGGCCCAAGTTTATCTATCTCTACAGCATAATAATATTCCACTGCATATAAATGCCACATTTTCTTTATCCGTTCATCTGTCAGAATAAGACTCATTTCTATGACGTTTGAACAAGGAGCCAGTGTGGGAAGGGACTTAGACATCTGAAAGCCTAAGAGAAGAATATGCCAGACCAGGGGAGCCTTATATTTATAAGGCAAAGGTTCTGAGGAGTTGCCCATCTGATGTATTACAGAGATAGAAATAGCAAGCGGGCAACGTGGGTGGAGGGGGGCGGAGTGAATCAGCCCCTGGAGGGAATGCGTTCAGACAGGCAAGAGGACCACCCCTTCGGCCACCATGCGAGTTTGGGCTTTTACGCTGAGTGCAGTGGGAAACCGTGGAAGAATAGTGAGTAGAGGATGTGTGACTTGACTTGGGTTTGAAGGGGTCGCTGCGATGGCTGTGTTGAGAATCAGCACTAGGGGCAGAAGTGTGAGAGCCACCAAAAAGCTATCACCGTCAGCGAGCGGACATAAGGAGAGAGCGAAGTTGAAGAGGATTGGTCGCCTTTCGGGTTTACTTTGAAAGTAGAGCCAGCAGAATTTCTTGAGATGGATGCTAAGCGTGCAGAGAAACGGAGGTCAGGATTTTTAAGGTTAACCCTGCTATCAGTAGAAAGAATGGATGAGATGTCAGGGAGGTAGGGAAAAGGAGTTGGGAATTACTCCCAGTTTTCTGACTGTACCAATTAATAACCTTCCCAGGTTGATCCTCCATTATTTGTCTTCATCTTGGTCGAAAATACCATCATTTATATTTTTATGAAATCCAAATAATTAGAATGAATTTTTGACTCTTCTATTCCTCTTTCTCTACATCCAATCCATCAATAAATTCATTGGTTTCCTCCTCCCAGATATATCAGCAATTCATCGATTGTTTGTTTTTGTTTTTTTCGTTTTTGTATTTTTTTAGGTTTTTTGAGACAGGGTTTCGCTTTGTAGTTCAGGCTCGCCCCGACCTCAGCCTCAAACTCACATCACACAATCCTCCTGCCTCTGCCTCCCAAGTGCTGGGATTACAGACGTGAGCCACCACACCCGGCACTGTGGTATGTGGTACTGGTTGCTGCTGTATTGTATGTGGTTACTGGGGACTGAATCCGGGCCCTTGGGCTTGCAAGACAGGCACCAGAACCACTGAGCTAAATCCCTAGCCCTCATTGATTGTTTTTTAAATTCTGACTCAGCATTTCTGGCCAATCCACAGTTGTCTCCATCATGATTTGCTTAACACCTGGCTTTACACACAGTACATAGTTGCGTGTTGCTTTGCTAGCCATTCTTATAATTCTTGATTTTCATTTGGAATATTCAGATTCTTAATATTCAATGCAAAGATCAGTATGGTTGGATTTGGATCTTGCATTTTGCTATTTGTTTTCTGTGGTTGCATCTTTTTCCTATTTTTCTGTCTCTCCTGGCTGCCATATTCTGGATTAACTCATTATCAGTATCAGTTTATGTATAATATAAAAAGCCTTAGCCACTATAATTGTTTGCCAGCCTATCCCTGATCTTCATAGTGCAGTAGTCCTGTGTATATTATCTACATAGACTGTAAATCTGACAATACAAAAATTGTTTTTATTTGCTTTCAGTAGTGTCTTGGTTACTCAGCCTGTTATAACAAGGTACCACAGACTAAGTGGTTTAAATTTATTTTATCTCTAATCCGGAGGGGACAAGTACATGATCAGGTGCTGGTGAATGACTTTCTGGGGATTGCTATCATCCCGACTCATGTGCAGATACCTCTCACTGTGCCCTCCCATGGCCACTAGTCAGTCAGTGTGTGTGTGTGTGTGTGTGTGTGTGTGTATAAGAGAACCCATTTACGGACACCAGTTCTGTTGAACACAAGCTCCACTACTGTGACCTTATTTAACCTAAACTATCTAAGGACTGATTCACACATGTTTGAATTTTTGAGTGGACATGATTTATCCCATAGCGAAGAGTCATACATATTTTTATAGAAATTCTAAGAACTCTAATCTTCTGTATTCATTTATTTAATGACTATTTTCATTGCATTTTACTCTTTTCTTAAAATATTAGTTTCCATGTGGTATTTTTCTCTTCATTTCCTCTAGCATTTTTCATAGCGCTGGTCAACTGTGAAGAGACATTCTCCTTATTTCAATATATTGATTTTATATTTTATAATGAGAGTTTTATTCAAATAGAATTTATGGTTGAAAGATTCCTTTTTTTCTTCAGCATCTAACATATCAGTGTTTTGTATTTTGGCACTATTATTCTTATGTCAACCATCATTTCTGTCATTCTTCCCTGTTTGTGTAATGTGACATTTTCTCTGGCTGCTTTCAAGAATTTCTCTTAAGCTTTAGTTTTTATTATGGTGTATTATTCTTTGGATCGATGCTTTTTAAATTGGTAATTGCTACCATTCATCAAATTTGAAGGAATTGGGGGCATTTTGTTACCTTCCCATCTTCTTTATTCTCTTGCCTCTACATTCTAATTATACATAGTACAGACCTTTGGCTACTGTCCTATTGGACCCTGAGAGACACAGGGTGGTTGTGGAGGTACTTTTCCCAGAATGTGTGTGTGTGTGTGTGTGTGTGTGTGTGTGTGTGTGTATACATATATATACAGTCTTTCCTATCGTATTTTTACTCAGTCTGTCTCATCTCTCCTATTGTATTTTTAAGTTCATGATGACTCTTTCGTCTATTGTCTTTTCAAACACTGATTTATCTACTATATATTTATTTTAGATATAATTATCATGCTAGAATTTTCATTTTTACTACTTTATACCTTACTGTTTCCACCTTATTTATTATAGTTTCTTTTCTATCTTTGAGTGTGTTGTTAAACTACCTGGGACAAGAGATTTAGCACAGTGGTGCTGCCACTTGCCTTGCAAATACAAGGTTATAAATTCAATCCCCAATACCACAAAAACATAAATCAATTAATTTAATTAAATATTTATCTTCTAATTCTCACATCTGGGTCATTTCAAGTTTGATGTCTATTACGTGGTTTTTCTCTTAAATGTGGGGAACATTTTTCTGGTTTTCCACATGTCTAATAACTTGAGGTCATAATGTGGACATTGTGATTAATATATTCTAGAGACATTGGGTTATTTTTATTCCTCTGAAGAGTACTGATTCTCTTCGTTTACCAAGTAATTTATTTGGTGGCACTCCAAGTTGTCGGTCTCCAGTGGAGAAATCTCTGTTGAGTCCTTTTAACCTTTAGCTGGGCTACACACGGTGTTCCTGCGGCCGTGGAATTCAGAGATCATCCAAGATACGGTAGCATTTGTCTGCACAGCACTGAGCTCTTTTTCTGGGCTCTCTTTTCTGAAGTTCCTGCCTCCACTCTAACTTACTTTCTAGGTACTGTGGTTTCTTGAACTCTGACCTTCCATTTCTTACCAGGGAGACTGCATATTTCAGTCTGAGGATTATTATGTGTGGCAAAGATTAAGCCCTACCCTTAGGCAAAAATTTGAAGAATCAGCAAATGCATGCAGCATTATTTTTTATTTTTCTTTCATGTAGAGACTCTTCTCTAGTTTCCACCTAGTTTTGGCCACTTTCCTGGGTCTTCTGAGAATGATTTGCTGTATTTTGATCAGCATTTGTAGTGTTCATCTATGGGAGTAGTGGTGTTATTGAACTGTTAGGCCATTATCAGAAATGGAGGTTCTGAAATGTTTTAAATAAATGAGATTTCTTTCCTCCCCTGTTTGGAACACTGCTGTGTTTTGCCATTGTCCTTCCAATATAATCGAAAACCTTTACTGTACTAAGTATATTATTGTATAATTGTATTATTGTACAATTATTGTACAGTCTACTATTAATTGTGCTAATATACCCTAAGGCCACTTCCTGCCCCTCCACCCTCTCTTCATGCAACTTTGTTTCTCCTTTACTTGCTGCTGCCTAGTTTCATTAGACTCCCGTCACTTCCTAGGACCTGGGATGCTTTTTCCTTCTATCAAGCCTTCACATCTGCTTTTCTCTTTACTTGGAAATTGAAACTTTATTCTTTTTTATGTCTGAGCTTGGATTTAATCTCCAAAGGGTACTTTTCTCATACGTCGTTTTAAAATGAGTGTCCTTTCCACAGTAGTCTTCCATTTCCTTCAAAGCACTGATCATTACCTCCCATTTTATTTATAATTATACTCTTTTTTTTACTGTCTTTATCTCTTAATAGATATAATATCAATGGAAACACACACTAAGTCTATCTAAATTGCCAGTGAATCCCCATGCTTACTTGTCCGGAACAGAATACACGCTTCATTAACACTCATATCTGTAATGAATCTTACTAGTCTAAACTCTAAATATTTCCACAGCTATTTACCTTTTGTAGGCAGAGCTTTATTTTTGATTTATGTATGCACCTTTAGTATTTAGAATAATGTATATTATAAGTTAACTGTATATTACATTAGTTTAATAAATACATGAACTAATTAACAAAAAATACACCAAGTTACCAACTTTGATGGTGAATGATACTGACTGTTTTATGTATTAAGTTAAAATCTATCCATTTACAAATGTAACTGCTCTGTGTAGAGCTAATATTAAAGTTATGAAAAGAAAAACACAGCGTTTGTATTGTCTTTCAGGAGAGTTTCTTGATCTTAGATGTTGTTCCTTGTAGAAATTACATTAATCTTTGCCCAGCGGGTTAGGAAAAATGTCAGAGTTGTGCTTTATTCTTTCTTTAAATTTTCAAGGTAAAGATCAGGCAAATGTTTTTAGCTCCCAAATATGACTACAAAAGTAAACAGCTTAAAAATGGCTCAGATTTGAAAAAAAACATGACATTATAGATTAATTTAAATAGAGGCAAAGCAATTGCAAAAAAAAAATCTTTAACATTTCTCTGAGCCTAAGGACTTCTTTACCAGCAAGGGAGAGTGAGCAGCAGCCTTAACCACTGATAAATAAAACTGACTTTAGTTGAAAGGAAAACCCTGCATGCAATAAAATTGTTCTGTTTTAACTAAGTGACCGCTGAACTGAAGTGTCTTAAAATAAATTCCAGGTTTGCATTTGTTGCTCTTTCTTGGCCTGTGAGAACTCTTTGCCAGCAGTGCTGATTGTCTTAGGCAGTCTGGCTCTTTGTACTTTTGCACACACGTGGCTCTTGGTCACACCAACATGCTAGTGTTTCAGAGAGAATCATATACCGTCCTGCCCAAGGTCACACCCCGAGCTGGGATTTGAGCTGGGATCTCCTGATTCCTTTTCCTGCATTCTCTCCGCCATAGCAAAGGTCAAAACTTACATGTTTAAAGGAATCAGAATGAAAGTGTGAAGAGTACCTTCTTGCTTCCACGAAAACATCCTCTTGCATCTCACAGCAGTCTGTGACCCGACTCCTTCTTCCTTCTTTTGACAGAAAAATAGCAAGAGAAATAGATTCCCACTATGAGCCCAACATCACAATGGCAATGACAAATTGATAAAGCCTCTTGTCTGTCATTAGGGAATGGCAGGGTATTGTGAGCTTTTTGCGACTGGGACCTGCACGCCTCTGGGAGGATTGCTGGTCACTCAGCATCTGCCGTAGTGGGGATGTTTGGGAAGTCCAGTGTTTTAGACTGTGAAGTTCTTAAAGAGAACCAGAGACTGGACTTTAAGATGAGATTTACACACCTTGTCTGTCCCACTCCAGACGAGAAGATGGCCTCTGTGCAGCGCAGACATTCTGTCCTTGGAGAGCAGTCCTACTTTCTCCTTCTCACTTGTGTCCCAAAATTATTGCTCGTGTGTTAAACATTATGCTCTCCAGTTATAGCAGATCTGGACAGGAGGACAGGTGGAGTTTCCACTACCCAGTCATGAACTGTGCTTTGTTCTATGATCACTGCCTTTTCTCCATGTTCCCAAAGCACGTGCTACCTTCAAAGCCTGAAACCTCAAATGATCTATTGTAAGGTGACTTCCTTATCCTAGTCCAGACCTGAAAGCCAACCAGCTCCAACTCAAGCTCCCCTCCTATGCCAGCAATGTTTAGCCTGCCCTCCTGTCGAAATCTGAGCAATTATGGGAACAAGAAAACAGCTGAACTGGTTCTGTCTGCATTTCTGAGGCAAGCACTTGGCAAAGACAGTCACCTCTGTGAATCGGGTTATCTCACCGGGAAACAGCCTCTAAGCAGGCACTGTGTCCTTCTGTGCTGTGCTAAGTGCCTTGCAGATTTGGCCATGAGCTATAAGGACAACCCTAGCCACGGACAGCTTCAGGTGTTGGAATGAACTTTGACGAGGAGCTCATTCTTCATTAGTGAGGGAAGCCCTTTACCACCGGGTGCTCAGGAAAACAAAAGGAGCAGCTCACCATTTGAGATCCGGTTCTCCTAAACACAGAATGCCCAGTGTAGGGTAAGAGACAGACCCTTGAACTACTATTGATTGTGAAAGGATTTGATGCACATTACAATCGGGTGAGAACTGCAAAGATCTGTACCTTGGACCCCCGTCAGGGTCTAACCCTTCCCTGCCTTTGCTGTTCACTGTGCCCCATCCTTTCTCAGCCCTACATACCCTGCCAGATTAATTTTCCTTAACTTTTCATTGCTATACTCCCCAAATTGAAGTAATTTCCATAGCCTCCAATCCAAAAGTATAAATACTTACCTATTTTTGTGTCTTACTGTCTGTCTCCACCGTCCTAATTCATCTATAGTTCTGCCACTTATCTGATTTAACACACACTTCCTCTTGTGTCCATTGTATGCGCATCACAAATAGATAGGAATGAGATGTACAGAAAGTAGCATGAAGAAATACGAATGCTGTGTGAGTATATGGCGTGCCTTCACTGTGGCCCATTCATGCCCCTTGTGTCCCATATGTGTATGGGATACCCGTGATGTTCCTGCTCCCTTATTCTCCACAACTGTGTTCATGTGTTGACAGGATTGCCACATAACTAATCCCTTACTTGTTCTACTGTGTCTTATATGTATTTCTTACTTTTCACTGTATTCCCAGAGCCCATACACAGTACCTACATATTAGGCTGTCAGTACGTTCTAAATAACTACATCATACGTGAACCGCTCATGTCTTCTTTGAAGCTCACTTCAGTATCTTTCCATGAATTGCTCAACATGAGCCAAAAGTAATACCTTTAACTATCCATTAATTATCCCAATGACTTCATCCTGATGCGATTGGTAGACTGCAAACTCTTCAAGGCTCCAAAGTACATTTGTCACGGTAACCCACAGTGAAACCTACAGGAAATGCAAACTTACTTGATTTTTTTAATTGAAAGGAACAATGGTTTTGGTATCACTTCAAAACATTTCCATGAAGCTCCACCAATGGAATTTAACAGCTGATGAGTTCCATACATAACATGGCCTACAACAGAGAACAAAGACTTTAGATAAAGAAAAATTTCAATCTGAAATCTGTCACTTCTCCACTGTGGCCTTGAGAAAGTTATTTTACCTGCTTTAACCCTAGTTTCCTCATCTCCATAAGTGAAGAATGGCACCTTCTTCATAGGAGTCCTGTAAATGATAAGTGAAATAATCTGTATATATTAATGCGGGTGTAGCACATAGGTGTTATATTGCTTACATAACTCTGCATCGTGGTATACATGCTTTACTCCATACCTCCGTGTTTTAAAGGAAGTGATAGGTAGAAAGTCGATGGAGGTTCAAAACATTTCTCAAAATCACTGCACTGAGAATCAGAACCAGGGCCCAAGTCTGGTCTCTGCGACTGCAAAACAAATTTTCTAGCTTTTTAACTCCACAAGGCCAAAGTCACCCATCTGCTCATAGTTTGAATGAAAATCAACCCCTCAGAATGGTTGTTTTAGAGTCCTACAGGCTCAAGTAAACACTCAGAAGTACACAGATCAGGTCTGGGGACTCCAGCACAATGCTGGCTATGGCTCAGCCCACAGAATGCAGAATGTGGCACAGAAAGCGACACTGTTCCCAATGCGTGGTACATACTGTTTTGTTCAGAATCACCACAAAGATTAGAATTCAACCCTAGGCACAGGACTCCAGACAAGAAGATGGCCTCTGCACAGCGCAGACATTCTGTCCTTGGAGAGCTGTCCTACTTTCTCCTGTAACAGCTTCTCAGTCTGGGGAGGAGCTTTTGACAGATCTGGAGGAGCTCAGTTTTGTTTATCTGGGATCCCCTCCTCCTACCCTCTCTGCCCCACTCTGTCAGAACTGCTCCTTCCCAAGCACACTGCATAAGTCAGTCAAGATCTGACATGACCCTGGGGTGACAGCCTAGATTGGGGGGGTGTGATGTAATCCAGAGACACACCGTGGAACATGGATTTCCCTTCCCTCCTCTGTCCTCATCGTTAGACCTGATTTTGCCTGCTGCTACCAGTTTAGCTCCAGACTTGCTACTTTTCTCTCTAAACTTGTTTTATGAATCTGGTTCTTTGTTTTATAAATCCAAAAAGCTGGCACTAGGCTAAGCAAAGATAGATTTCTGGTGGAATCAAGACTCTTGAAGAATTAGCAATTAAATATATTCCTAGATTCTCTGTGGATTATATATCTTTTCTGTTTAAACATAGATTAGAAAAGCTGTAACACTGACCTCACTCTCTTATCTTTTAGATAGACCACATGGTACAGGGGCACCCTGCCTTCCCCGAACTACAAGCCAAAGCTGCTGCCAGGTAACTGCTTTGTCCTCTCTCTGTCTTCCCTTCTGTGACAGTGTGGATGGCATTTACAGTGGGCAGCTATGTGATTTTCAGGTCCTACACACAATGAAAGTGCCTCTTAGTCCTTGACTGTAAAATACATACTATAACTATCAGAATGATTCAAGAAACTCAAAGAGCATACAGATCTCCCAAGAGTATCCTGAGGCTATAGATGAGAATCTCTGATATGGTGAAGGTTCATGCGTTTTGGGGCTCATGGGCCAGCTTTCCCCCTTCTCAGGTGTGTGACTCTGCAGTTTATTTAACCACTTGAAGCCTGCCTCTTTATCCTTACAAATGACAGCACCTGATATAGAGTAGTTTCTGTTAAGTAAGGCTTAACTTAAGAGATGGCTTGCACGTACTCATTTTCATGTCACACTGCAGTACAGGCAGGATGATATGGAAGTCTCTAACTACAATGCATGGCCACGAAGGGGCTTATGCCATGACCTGCCATGTCCCCTCACTGACTGACACTTCAGTTGTCTTAGTAATAACATAACCTAGAACAGGAATTACTAATTTCAAATCATCAGTGAACCTCTTGCAATCATGCACCAATGTTTTTTTTAATTACATACTTATACTTGGATTTATGTGAAAGAAGGCCACAACTTTGCCACATTCTTAAAGGAACCCTACTCCAAAGAGAATGCTAGATTTGAAGTTCAGAGATCTGAATTCAACTAACAGCTACAAAATATATCCTTGTGACATAGTAATGGAGAATTAGCCCATGATACCTGAAAAAAATTATTTTTAATTTTATGAAATAAAACATGACAAAGCTTGCAAACTCAGTTATAGTAATAATGACAGCTGATTCTGTTCTTACAACTAAGGATAATAAAGAAGGAGGAAGTGAGTTCAAAGCAGTCATTACAAGGTTAAGCAAATATCAGCCATCCATAATTTCCCTACCTTCTGATGAAAAATAGGAGGAATACCAAGAAACATGAACTGAGAATTAGAAATTTTCTTTCTTCTGCCAATTCTCTGATGAACATCTCAGTGCCTCCATGTGTGTACTTGTGAAATCATAGTAATTCTGACCTATTTATTGCATCTGAAGATGTTACTAGGATGAAAGCAGATCAGAGGAATGTCAATATGTGAATATTTTAATGCTCCATGCAAACCTAAACCAGAGTAAATTTGCACTGAAACACAACTTCCAGAACTTTCTTCTGTAACTGAATTTCATTTGGGAAATTTTTATTGAAAATAGAAGAGAAAGAAACATTTGTGGATTCACATGCAGTTTCTGAAAAAGACATATGGAATAATCCAGAAGGTTACTTATGCAGTTCAGTCCTGGAGGCAAAACTAGGTTTAAATCCTAACTTTCTACCTCATGGCACACAGTTACATCCAGCTACCACCCTGTCTTTGTCCTCAGTTTATCTAAAGTTTTGCCTATAGTGCCAGTGTCTAGTTCCTCTCTTTCTGCTCCTTTGCCCAGTCCCATTTGAATTCCACCACTGTTCATCCCGGGAGCATTGGCTGTGAAACTTGTCTGTGACTTGTGCTTTGCTGAACCTGAAGGGTGATTTTAAATCTTCAGCCCCCAGTAGCTTGCGGCGCCAATAGTCACACCTTTATTTTTTTCATTTTTTGGCTTTCTTTGGCTTTCCAGAATGTTACCCTCTTCCGGTTTTCTCCTTGTTGTCTCTGATTCCTCCTCCTTTTGCAGCTCATGATACATTTTTGTCCATCAGCATCGAGTTCATCACAGCTAGGTTCCTCGGTCACCTTCTGTCTTTGCTGTCTTTTCCAAAAGTGATCTCAACTCTGCTTTCTGCCTTTATATTTTGCCTTTATATTTTGACAATCCTCAAATTGTATCTCCAGAGCAGCTACCCATTCTATAAATATTAGTTCTCTCCCCCCTTCCTTCTATCATCGTTCAGAGGACAATGCATTTGTATTGCATCAGATCTATGAATGCAACGTTCTAGGATGAGAACTTCCTTGTGTCTCAAATGGAACAGGAATCACTGCTGTTCAGGTGAAGTTGGCGGTTTGAGGACACAGGTCCCTTGACATCTGCAGCAATGACTTTCTCTGACTGTGCAGGACTTTCTGAAAGCCTCAGTGCAAGCACTGTTATCTCAGAGCTGAACATCAACAAAAATCCTGTTTGCAACTTTGGAAACAAGTGTTGATAAACAGACTGAGAATTTTATCCTCTTGATTTACTCTGATGCACTTGGCCCAGTCCTGGACAGAACTGTCTTGTGAGCTTCTAAACTAAGTGAACAGTATGAGATGTGCCCATACCTGCACCTGGCAGCCACAGTGTCTCTTTCCACGGGCCACATAGCCAGACCTTTCATGCCATAGGCAGCAATTTATATTGTTTGTAGTGCCAACTCTTTTGCTGTCTTGTCTGTATCATAAAACCTTAACTAGCAATGTCTCAGAATGAGGTTCAGGTGACATCAGGAGATCATCAAGGAGGAGAATTTGGCATGATCCACAGAGCTCTGTGCAGGGTTGGCAGGCCAGCCATGACTGAGCTCCAGGTCTTCTGAGTGTCTGACACAGGAATGAGCAAAGTAAAGCAAGTGTTTGTTCTTTGTATAAGTTGCACGCACACATATGCACACACATGTACATGTATGTATATGTATAGCAGGGTGAAATTGATAAATGTCCTAAGAAAAACAGAAATAAGTAAGGAAATGTAGCACAGAGGGTTCCAAGGTGATGGATGGGCATTATCTCAAGTGACAGTGCTGGAGTCACACTAGGGCGGGGCTCTGAGTGAAGAGAAGGAATAAGCAGGGAAGCTTAAGCTAGGTGGAAGTTCCTCCAAAGGCCAGGAACAGCAAGTCTCCAGGCTGGAGCCAGCAGCCAGCTTGGAAAGCTTAAGGGACACCCTGAGGGTCACTGTGGCTGGACTGGAGGGAAACAGGTTAAACGAGTGCTGGGAGGTAGGTGGGCACCACACTGTGCAGTGTACTGTAGATAACAAAAAGCAGAGTGATTTTAATTTGTTTGGTTTGGGTTTTGGTTGCTGGAGCTCAAATCCAGGTACAACATTCTAGGCACATACTATACCACTGAGCAGTACCACTCACCTCAAAGTAGAGTTGAGGCTTTTGAATGGAGAAGAGACATAATCATATTTACATTTTTAAAAGATTACTTGGGCTGCTCTGTGGAAAATTAACTAGATGATTGTAAGGAAGTGGAGAGGAGATGGAAGAAGAGAAATGGGAAAAATAAGAACCCTCCAGGGAGCTGGATAGGAAACTAAAAACAGAGAGACATGTCTGTTCTGAGTTTGTTTGCAGAGGTTCCTGTCTGCAGTGGTCATCTAGTGAGCTCAATAGTTTCAGGTCCTTTAGATTTGTCTTTGTTTTGCTGACTTGGTTTTTTACTTTATTTTTATTTTAGCCACTTTCCCTGGATTTTTCCTTTGAGACAACTCGTTTTTCTTGTTTTGCTTATTCCTCAAAGCTCTGTTGCTTCTGTGATTCATGTAGTCTAAATAAAGATCAATTTCTTGAAATGTACTCATCTTCTGTATGCTATATCTCTGATACTCTTACAACTTCCCATGAGAGTCTGTAAAAATATTTTTTGAATAGGGAAAGGGACAAGAAAGACAAGATTTATTACAGATCTGCAATGTGCCTGGCACTGTGTGAGGTAACAGTTTCATCTTGATCTCATCTACTTCTAGGTGAGGAAGTGAGGATTTCTGGGCACTCTCAGATTTCAGTTTTAAAGATTATACCCCCTTTCCAGACTGCTCTTGTGTTCTCAGGTGGCTCCCTTGGCTATTCTGGTTCTGTAAACCTTAGTTTCTCAGTTTGGTAACGAGGACCATCAGTCTATCACCACGTACTTCCTTTATTCCTTCCTCTGAGCGAGGGCACTCAAACAGTCGGCATGCTGATATTGACATCTTTCCTCACTCTGGGTATGCAGGGATAACCAATAAATTCTTGAGGGCTATCAAATCAGAAGTGCTTCTTAAACCAAAATAGCTATGCATATAGTTTAGCCTTTCTTTGGCTTCTCTTTTGCATACAAATAAAAGACAGTGCTTAGAGAAATGGGGTCTCTCAAGAAGACTAAGCACTATACAGAACTGCGAACTAAATCTTTCCTTCTCTACTTCTCGAAGCACAGTGCCTGGCACATACAGCAGGGCCTGGTATCAAACATGCTCGTGTCTTTTCCTTGCCTTGCTGTGTACGTCAGCACACCTGGGAGGTTGTATCCACATGACTCCTTGAAGCAGCCCAGTGCTTCAAGGACATACAAAGATCTGTGATGTGTAAACCTTAAGGATATGTGGGGATCTATCAGATTTTCTCAGCAAAGAGTCAACCTGATATCTTAGTACATTCAGACTATTATAATAAGATACAGGAGACTAAGTGGGTTATAAAAAAACCAAGCTTTATTTCTCAGAGTACTGGAGTCTGGAAAGTCTGCAGTGTGATCCAGGTACCAAAGATTCAGTGTCTGGTATGGGTCTCACTTCCTGGTATATAAAATAGCACCTTCTCGCTGTGTCCTCACATGATGGAGAGCTGGACAAGCTCAGTTAAGCCTCTTTTATAAGGGCCCTAGGGGCTGGCACTTTAGTTCAGTGGTTCTGGGGCCTGTCTTGCAAGCATAAGGGCTCAGGTTCGATCCCCAGCAACCACATACAACATTGTCAGGCATGATGACTCATGCCTACCAGCAATCAGTACCATATACCACAATGCCGGGCATGGCGGCTCATGCCTGTAATCCCAGCACTCGGGAGGCAGAGGCAGGAGGATTGCTGTGAGTTTGAAGCTCACCTGGGCTACATAGTGAGCTCAGGGCCAGTGTGAACTACAAGCGAGACCCCGTTTCAAATATATATATGGGCCCTAAACCATTTATGAAGAATCTACCACCTATCGCCTAAGCACCCTGCCAAGTGCCCCACCTCCTAGTATCACCACCTTAGGTAAAATCCTTTGGACATTATCATGTAGCATTTGGGTAAACACAAACATTCAGGTCACAATCCCTAGGAATAATGACCTCTCATAGCAAAATTTTCAGACGCTCATCAAATACCGTTGTATTTTTTTTCTCTGCAAGTCATAAGAATGATCTGGAAATTAGTATTCTACATAAGTTCCATAATCATTCATTTTACACTTCAGTAACTGTGTTGTACACTCGATAGGGTTCTAAGATGGTGCTCTGCCCTGAAGGATTTCAGAGTCTAAAGATGTTCTGTGGAGCCTTGATTTTAGATTTTTCAGGCACCCTCATTTCCCAAACTAGAATTAAATGAGATGCAGAAAGTACCATGCAGGGGCGTTATGCGCCAAGCTCCCTGCTAAACCCCGAGTGTATACTGTGGTGATGTGACTTGGTGACACTGATGGTCTGGGGAGGCTGAGTGCAGCTAACAAAGAAATGAACCCATAAATAAGTCTACACTGAGCCAGCATTATTAGGAAGAAACCTGCTGAGAACAGTGGCATGATATCAGGAAAAGCTCTTTGGGTGTCAGATCAGGGGAGCCCTGGCCGTGGAAGGACAGTTAAAACCTGGAGAGTACAAAGGACATAAGCATGGGGAGAGTGGGGGGAAGGCCCATACAGACAAGGGACTAGCATCTGTGAACATGTGAAGAGAAAGCTGAGGATGGACAAGAGGCCCCGGGCTGTTGTGGGCAAGGTGAGGCTGAAGACAAGGGCAGCGTCTTGATCTTCTGTGCAAGAACGCCGTTATGGGCCGGGGAGTTAGCTCAGTGGTTCCGGCGCCTGTCTTGCAAGCGCAAGGGCCCGGGTTCGATTCCCCGGTAACCACATAACAATACTGGGTGTGGAGACTCACACCCAGCAGCAACCAGTACCACATACCACAGTGCCGGGCGTGGTGGCTCACGCCTGTAATCCCAGCACTCGGGAGGCAGAGGCAGGAGGAT
>PVIR01006700.1:0-42140 GCA_004026965.1 Petromus typicus | reverse complement strand
CATTAAAAAAAAAAAGAACGCAGTTAGCCATTACCAGGTTACCAGCAGGTGAATCATGTGTTCTGTGTCATTTTAATGGTCTCCTTTTTGCCAGAGCAGGCACGGGGATATTACTGTCAGTTTCCCAGCATAGGAGATGAGAGCAGGCGGGGTTCGCTGTGAGGCGCATAGCAGTGCCAGCGTCAGCCCTTCCTTGAATGAGTGTGTAGAGGACAGGAAAGTGATGGAGCAGAGAGGTTTGTGTTCAGAGGGGCAATCACTACGTCCAGCCTCAGGAAAGGCCTCGACCTGGCATCATGCCTGAGTCTGGGATGGTGAATGACAAGACCAGAAAACTGGGCCAGGAAGAGGATTCTAAGTAACGCAAGTGAAATGAACAGACATTCAGAAGTCAGATATGCCTCTTATGGGAATGCAAAGCAGATTTTTTTTTTTTTAAGGTTTTTTGAGACAGGGTCTCGCTTTGTGGTTCATGCTGGCCCTGAGCTCAGCCTCAAACTCACGTCACAGCAATCCTGCCTCTGCCTCCCGAGTGCTGGGATTACAGGCGTGAGCCACCACGCCCGGCACTGGTATGTGGTACTGGTTGCCGCTGGGGTGAGTCTCCACACCCAGTATTGTTATGTGGTTACCGGGGATTGAACCCGGGTCCTTGCGCTTGCAAGACAGGCACCGGAACCACTGAGGTATATCCCCAGCCCTGCAAAGCAGATTTTTATGGTGAAAGTATGTCATATGTGGAGGTGAACAGTGGGAAATGGAGGATCTTCATTCAGTACGGCAAAGGCAGGGAGAGCTCAAGAACAAAGACTGTTTTGCACTGCGAAAGAAGCTTGTTTTGTGCTGAGGGCCAAGTGGAGGAGCTACTGCAAGGTTTCAGGCTAGAACTGCATGCTAGAGGAATCCCTCAGAAAGAAATGCAGTAAGCCCGTGTGCAGGTGGTAAGATTTCAAGCAGGAAGATAAATTTGGAAACTGTTGTGGTTCAGCTCTAAAATCTCCTCAAAAATCTCATGTGCTCCCCTGATCATAGGGGTGCTGTACTCATTGGTGAATTAATTCAATGATGAGTTCTTGTCTGGCTGGCACAAGGAGGTGGTGGGACCTGGTAAGGAATCACCTGGAAGGTTGTATTCTTGCCCCCAGCTCCTTCTTGTCTGCTTCCTGGCTGCCGTTCAGTGAACAGCTTTCCTCCACCACACACGTTCACCATGCAATTTCTGTGTTGGCGGCAGCCAGCCTTGGACTGAACCCTCTGAAACAGTCAGCCAAAGTAAACCTTGCCTCCTGTAAGTGGTGGGTGTCAGTGATGGAATGCTGACTGATACAGAGGCTGAGTCTCTCATCTAGGCATCTGAAGGTGGCTTGAATAGAGTAGCAACAGTTAAGATCAAGAAAAATTGGCTAGATCAAGGATATTTAGAGGAAGGAATCAAGTCCTGATGAAAGATTTAACTGGGGAGCTTAGGGGAAAAAAGTCATAAATGAGTCTGAAGTGGTATTTTCTCTGCCACTGCCCCTACCTTGGTTATTTGAGTAACTACTTGAACTATTTTTTCTTTGAGTAAACTAAAGAGCACTGAAGGAAAAGCAAATCGTTCAGAAATGGTGATGTGTCATGTTAGACATTTTAGTCAAGCTGGTTTTGAAAGTCCAAGATGCCTCTGATGGCAATTGGATACTTGAGCTGGAACTCATAGGTGGGAAGGGCACCGAAGACTGCATGTCCACTGGGAGGTGCTCAGTGCTAGATGGTAACTGGATCCATGAGAAGAAGGAAGGGTCATCAAGGGAACAGAAAAGGTAAGAGTGGGCCACAGACAGGTCTCTGGAATAGCTCACATACGTACAGGACAAGGAAAGGGACAGATCACCTGGTGAGGAGGTAGAGAACTCGAGAGAGTAGAGTTCTGGAAACAAAAGAAAGAGAACTAAGAAGAAGGAATGGGCGAGTGGTATAAAATGGGAAAGGGCCACGGAGATAGGAGTAGAGTGTTTGAGTAGAATGGGGCCAGCAGAGCACATGTTCACTGGGTGAAAAAGTAAGCAACTGTCATGTGGGAGCCTCTTTTCCCCTAGAAAGGATACAGATGTCTTTTGTCATAAAACATATCAAGTTTTGATTTAAGAATATTTCTGGATAGACTATGAATCCAAAGAACTCAATGATTTACGAAGAGGAGAAACTTCGGAGGTGCCATCTGCATTTAAGATTATGAACAATAGTCTTTCTGAATAAAGATCTTCCCTGACTCTTGCATTCTTTTAAAGCTAAAGATGAATTTCCTATAACCACAAAGGAGAGAGATCTATTTGTCAGTCACCTGACATTGTATATTGCTCAGGGCTCTATATTTAATCTTCCCAGCACGCTCTAGGGTAGAGAGCATTAACCCCAATGGCAAAATCGTGAAATGGTTTCAGAGAGGTTTTGCATATCTACTCACTCGGCTGATTCATGCTAATGTCCGTTTATGAACTTTTACATTTTTATGTATTTGTTTATTTTTTTATTAGTGTATGTTTTGAGATACATAATAGTTCTATTCATTTTGGTGAATATATACACACACACATATATATTTATTTATATAGAGAGTTTAAACCTTGAATTACTTGATCCTTTTACCTTCACCTCCTTATTCTCCCCTGACCCCCTTCCTCAGTTCCAAAAAGTCTTCGCCATAATGAACTGCACTTGCATGGCATGAAGCTGTCCCTCAAAACAGAATATATGATCCTGGGGTTCATGAGAGGGAAAGAACGAGCCGCTTGGGATCGTAGTCACTGTGTGACTCCCTAGCTGGAAGAAGGCAAACTGCCATTTGAGAGGGAATTGATAAAACATCAAATCAAAAAGAAACAAAGTCAAGACCAAAAAAGTATCATGCAAGATTAAAATTACGTGAATGATGATGTGCATTAGTTATTTTAATGACTTCCAAGTACACTTTATTTTGAAGGATACACTCTGATGGCTCACGTGGTAAGGTGTAATGGGAAAAACATGTAGAGGAATGGCTGGATCCAAAGAATAAACACACAGCTGCAGAGGCGAGGAGTCAAAGGGGTAACCGTATGCCCTGTCCCTCAGGGATCTCATTAGAGGCCAAGTGACCGTATGCACAAAGGCCAAATGAAGCTCACTATTTGCAAGGACCCATAGTAAATGAGACAATGACGAATCAATAATAATTAGGCCTCCAGGATCTTATTGACTTAGATATCTGAAGCCAAATGTCCTGCTCTGAAATTCCCTGAGAGACAGAATGGAAAGATTTATGTGCTTGAACTTAAAAACAGTCAAGCTTCCTCTGAGAGCAGGGATGACATTCTGAAATGGCGAGCGGCTAGGTGAAGGCAGACTCTTGGCTTGGAGCTACGAAGGATGTTCTCAGGGTTCCTGTTGAAAATGTTGGTCCTATTGGACCAGGAGCATAGAGAGCTAGGAGACAAAAAATTGGGGTGTGATCGTATTCTACCCCTTATCCTGCTCTGGTTTCCCTGCCCAGAGGGCCTCAGAATCTTTTAACAAAACAATAATATCCTAAAACAGGGGGTGAGCGTGGGCTTTTGACAGATACTTGGAGTTGAGATCCATAAAGTACATGGCTTCAGAATCACACATCCTGTTTCACGTGGACCCATCCTCCCTCTCGCTTTGAATGTCCTTGTGGAGTGCTGTCAGTGATGCCTCCCCTCTTGGGTGGTGGTAGAAGGTTTACCACCTATTCAGGGAAAGGAGCTGCCTCCCTGTGATAGTTGAGTCTTGTCTGGATCCTAACACAATCAGAGAGAGAGAACATTTTATGGTGGGTATTGGGGTTACAGCAAGAAACAGAGAGACTGGTCAGTAGGTAGGGCTGCCTTCACCCCACGAAACACACACACATCACACATCCCACACACAGAGTCGGGTGTGCACACATCCACTTGTGCACACAGCAATTTTGATTCTCTCTATTTCCTATATAATATTTCCATATGAAATTTACACTTAATAAAAGAATATTATGGGTCAGGGATTTAGCTCAGTGGCTTCAGCGCCTTCCTGGCAAGTACAAGGGCTGGGTTTGATCCCCAGTAACCACATAGATGTCCACCAGCAATCAGAACCACATATTACAGTGCTGGGTGTGGTGGCTCACACCTATAATCCCAGCACTCGGGAGGCAGAGGCAAGAGGATTGCTGAGTTTGAGGCTGAATTCAGGGCCAACCTGAACTACAAAGTGACACCTTGTCTCGAAAAAAAAAAAAAAAATTCAGTGATGAAGGGAGAAAAGAGTGTTTGAAAACCACTTCTCTACTTATTTCCTTCCACTCACTTTAGAAAACTTACAGCAACTTTACGGGATCCAGGGAGATGTTCCCAGCATCATAAAACTACAGCTAGAAATCATAAATATTATCTGAGATATTAACCTCCCTTGGGCCTTGATTTCCTGTATTTTTATTCTGCCATTATTGTAGCCATGCTTTTAGCCTTCAAAGCTGTAGTCCAGGGACAACAGCCAGAAGCAGAGAAGCTGACCTCTGATATGCCCACTTTCCTTGGCTGAGAACTTTGGAAGGCATCAGTTTTAGGAGCAAGGCTAACCAACCTCAGTCTGTGTGTCTGATAGTAAGATTTAAAACAACAAATAATTATCATTACACTAGTTTTTTGTTTTGTTTTGTTTTGTTTGTTTTTTTGGGTTTTTTTTAGGTTTTTTGAGACAGGGTCTCGCTTTGTGGTTCAGGCTGGTCCTGAGCTCAGCCTCCAACTCACATCACAATCCTCCTGCCTCTGCCTCCCGAGTGCTGGGATTACAGGCGTGAGCCACCACGCCCGGCAATATGGTATGTGGTACTGGTTGCTGCTGGGTGTGAGTCTCCACACCCAGTATTGTTATGTGGTTACCGGGGAATCGAACCCGGGTCCTTGCGCTTGCAAGACAGGCGCCGGAACAACTGAGCTAACTCCCCGGCCCAATCATTACGCTAGTTTTATGAAAGGGACAGTGGGACTCAGAGAGGCAGATATGTGTGACCAGCTAGGACAAGGAATACCAATCTAAATCTAGCACTATCTTGACTCCCAAACCCACTGCGTTCTGTCTGCTCACATGAGAGATAAGAGGACTGGTTCAGCCCCTTCGATCTTTACATGAGGAAGCTGAGGCTTAAAAAGAAGAAAGAACTTACATCATGTCACTTCGCAGGTTAAGGATGAAAATCAAGTCTGTTAACTCCTGATCCGAGCTGCATTCGTGACATCCAGTCACTTCTTTTTCCAAGTTCCTATTTTGACTTCAGGAACATATGTTTATCTCTGTCATCTCAGCATCACTATTACAGTAAGGAAGACTGAAGTTAGTGAATCCTTTACCTGTGGACTGTACTCTACTGTCCCCAGCCAGAATGTTGCATCTTAATATACACAGTCCTCTTTGATTTTCACAATAACTGAGGTAGGTTGGGCAGGGAATTTGGCATCTATTTTTACAGATGAGAGCAGGGTAGTTTCAAGACTTTGAAAAACTTTTTCATGATTACCTACCTATCAAGACTGAAGCCTTTCCCAGATTTGGTCTTCTGACTCCAGATCTTTTTGCTTCCCAGAATGACATGGCACTAGAGTGTGATTTGAGAGTGCAGCTGGCTGGCTTCTCTGGGGCCAGTTTCTTTTGGGAGATTTTGGGCGTCTCCTTACTTTCCTGGGTCTGATGTGGAAGAACAGTGTTTGTATTTTTTCCCCTGCAGAACAATTGCTCCTAACCCTAGCCCTTTTCTAAAAACAAAATCCACTTCTCTTGCAGATGCCAGAGCGTATATGCATATTTGAACAGTCACCTGGATCTGATTAAGAAGGCTCAGCCCATGGGTTTCCTCACTGTTGATTTACATGTTTGGCCAGATTTCCATGGCAACCGGTCTCCCTTAGCAGATCTGACACTAAAGGGCATGGTAAGTAACAGGCTGTCCTTACACGAAGGTAAAGGCAGGCCAAAGGGCTACAAAGTTTGGAAGAAGCAAAGCAAAGAGAAAAAAAAAATAAAACAAAACAGACCGTAGCACACTGGCCTCTTGCTGATGTGCTGCTGGTGGAAAGGCCCTTGCTGATCTCAGGAAAGTCTGCTGAAAGTTCTCACTGTTCCTGAGACAGCCTTCAGCACATCCAGGCTAGTACAGGTCAGCTTCTTCTGCTGCTTTGCTTGTGGGGCCTGGTAGTTGTGTCTCTGTAATTTGTGTATTTTCGTCAGTTGATGAAGTCGTATCTTTCATCTCCGTCTCCCAGCAGCCACCTGGCAAATTGGTGGTAAATATTACCAGCTATTGTGTTGCCTGCCATAACCACTAGTCATGTAGGCTCTGAGTCAGGCTTTTCAGAATCTGTATTGTTATTTTTAGGGTTTCATATTAAACTTTGAAATCAGTACATTTATAAAAATAAGTAAAATATATACAATTAATACCTCACAGTAGGTAATCAATTCAGATCTTAGTAAGCTCTAAGGTCACTCCCAGTGAGAGATTCTGGCACTTCCCAGAAGGTCAAGGATGAGTAGGTGGGCAAGTTTACAGCCACTTCTTTCGAGGTTTAAATTGTGGAGGCCAAGAGGACTAGGCATCTGGGAGCAGTCTGACCATCAAGAACCATATCTGAGAGTGGATGACACAGGTTAAAGCGAGATCGGGGTGTGAATTCCAAGGGCCAAGGTCAGAAGCCACAATTACCAAATCCAGGGATATGTCAGGAAGTTCAGATTGAAACTGAAGGAAATGAAAGGGGTGTGAAAATGAAGGCCGCAGCAACACAGGACATAGGAGTAGAGCCAGGGGGAGTGCTGGTCAACCCTGCAGCTGTCAAGAACTTCAAGCCCCAAAATATCACAGGTTGCAGCTGGTTTTATTGAGATCATTTTTAAATATTTTTGTCCACAACAGGAAAATCTGAATTTTATTTTCATTACCTGGTTGACAAAATCAACTTTAGCTAAAAAAGAGAGTTTGGGTAAAAAGAACAGAAAATTGTGCAGAGCAAAAGTTGTTTTTTGTATTTGTATGGAGTCCCTGAAGCATGGGTCCAAGATGGATAATAGCTCAGGCTTCTCATTCAGCCTATGGAGACAGAGAGGAATGTCAAGAAAGCCATGTGGCCATGGGTCTACCTAGGAAGCCGTGTTTTCAGAGATCCAATTCTCCAATTCTGTGTGCAAATAGGGGCTACAGAACTCACACATTTTACATAGGCATACTTGTGAGTGTTTAAATGAGACAGATACTTAAGAACTTAAGAAGTTGAGAACTTCTTAAGACGATCTCAAAGCAGAGCAGAGTAGCCAGGTAAGCGATCATAGCTTCGGAATGGCCCAAGTCTGTGCCTTCCCTTTCCAGTATCTGTCATAACCAGCCTCAGTACCCAGCATGGCAGGCACCACATCTCCCAGTGACTTTTGACTGCTCCCTAAACCCACACTTGACTTCCAGAGACCTAAAAATTATGGTCATGAGGATATTCTAATGAAGTTAGCCAACTTCAGATTGTAATTCCAAAGGAATCTATAGGATGCTTTGAGGAATGCCTGCCTCATTTGAATAACTCTGTACTCACCAACAGAAGCTTCTCTTATTGGAATATGTGTCCAATTAAATCTTTGTTTTAATATTGCTTAATGTGCAGATGCATTTATTAAGCCTGTAATATATAAAAGGCTGAATCATCTTTTTTTAAAAATTGATTTTATTAGTGCATTTTCTATATACTTTATAATCACAATCAACATTCAGAATTTATAGCAGTACATGATGCATCTTAATTCTCATTTTTTTTCCATTCCCCTGTGCCTAGTTAAATCTAAATCTGCTCTATTGGCTTTTGAAAGAAGTTTTACTGCTTCATGCAGAATTTCTTCTTAAATCTAACTTTGAATAACAACAAAATAATTTCCCCAAATTCTGCTGAAATCATGTTACTCTGTGTCCTTTGCCAGGAGCTACAGTGTTATTAAAGGTTATATGCTTGCTAGAAGCTACAGTGTCCTTACTATGTGTCACTTCTAGTGGTAGTCATATCTCCAGGTCTCACTCAGTAAATGTTTATTGGATGTCTCCTGTGTGCCACCCAGGGATGCAGACACAGTAAGGCTCAAATATTCTTTCTTTCACAGGGCAGGTTCACAGGGCCTGGGGAGAAGGGTTTGGTAAAATATTAATAACAAGTAGAATTGTCAAGATAATCTCCTTAAGGCAAGAACTATGTATAGTTTCTTCTCACGTCTTCTAAATCACTTGTCTGGGCACAAAATAAGTACTTAATAAGCTATAGACACTATGGTGATAGAAAGGATGTTATTTATTACTCTAGAAAAAAATAAACATATGAACAATTTACCAGTGCCACGATTGGGTAGTTGCTTATTCTTACTATCCATTAAATATTTACTGTTAATATTAATATCCATGTAAATTAAAATCAGCTCCCAGCCAAGTGTTACGGGCCATTTCTGTAATCCCAGCTCTCAAGAGTACGAAGCAGAAGGACTGCAAGTTCTAGGCCAGCCTGGGTTATATAATGATCCTCTCGATGAAATAACATAAACCAAGCTTTCAAATCCTGCTATATTAGAAGGGAGTTGCAAGAATAAGGAGACACCATTCTACCCCTCGGAGGTATTACTGTCTTTAGGGGCAGATAGAAGAAACACAGTGAGAAGATGGGCCAGACTCAAGGTGTCACTCACCATGTGGCTGTCTAGGTGCACACAAGAGGCCTGCACAGCCACCTCTCAGCAGTTAAGGAAGGCTCTGACGAGGAAACTGCCTGGGAGCAAAGTAGGGAACAGGGTTTCGAGCCCAGGGAGTCACAGTATATGCAGTGTTAGAGCAGAGAAAGTTGGGCACGTGAATGTCTATAACTGAGCTCCTTGTCCCTTTGTCTACGACAGACTACAGTACATGTTCTTAGAAATAAAAATGAAAATGCTTTTCCAGAGAAGCTCTGAACTCCCTGGACTCTTTCTGCTCCAGCAGAACCATTCTCTTCCTCTTCCTTACTCTCCTCAGACTTTCCCCTTACCTTTTTGGAACCTTCACCCATTTGATACCTACTACGTGCAGCACACACTAAGCCCAGAGGGTACAAAGAAGTATGTATCCCAAGTTCACATGAAAATAAGAACGCTTGTTATTGTGTATGTATGTGTGTGTATATCATCATTGCACTCCGAGCTCCAAAGGTTTTCTATAAATTTTTCTTTCATCTTCCCCCACTGCCTTGTCCATTTATGTGGTGAATGAAAAGTAGGTACATATTAACAGAAAATGGAGCATATTTACTCCTCCACCGTGACTGGAAAAGCTTCCAACTCATTTCCTCAAGTTATGTGTGCCCCATTCAGCTCTGATGGTCCTAGAAAATCTCAGGTCTGGGGATCTCAGTTTCTTGTCATTTGTAATCATTAGAGATACCTTGGGAAACTATTCCTAAGGCCTTTTTATCTTGCTAACATATATAATCATTTCAATTCCTTTAACAACTAATAAGGAAAAAAGTAAACTGAATTACTACAACTTGAGTACTCTATCTGAAATGCTTAGGGTCTGATATGTTTCAGATTTAGAACTTTTTGTATTTTGGAATATTTGAAAATATACATGAAATAATTTAGGAATGAGATTCAAATTCATTTGTATTTCATGAATACCTTATGTGCACAGTCTGAAGGTGCTTTTATACAGTGTTTATAATAATTATATGAATGAAACAACAGATTTCCAATTATCATATAATATCAGAGCTCAATTTCCAGTTTCAAATTGCCAATTAGAATGCTGTATGTGTAATACATTTATTAAACTCAATTATTGGTTGACCTACTAATCTATCATGCTTAATAACAAGGTATACGATACTCATTCTCACAGTTTAGTGTATGAGGTCCTTGGTAATTGATATGCCCACACCAGACATTCAGGAAATCTGGAGCAGGAGCCCAGGGTATCTTCATTCCACTTGGATGCCAGGAAAAATGTGTGAACACGCTTGAGCTGCAGCAAGCTAAAGTCCAGTGTGAACCATCAATAAAGACGCTCTGTCTTTATTTGTATGGAGAAAGGGCATGTGGATGTTACTGGGAACCTAGGCATCACCAAGTACTCTTTACAGACATGTCCCCCACTGTGTTGTGATCAGTGATTAAGGGCATATTTCTTTTTTTTCTTTTTTTTTATACAGGGTCTCACTTTTGTAGTTCAGGTTGGCCCTGAGCTCAGCCTGGAACTCACAGCAGTCCTTCTGCCTGTGCCTCCCAAGTGCTAGGAGGCATGAGTACAGGCATGAGCTACCATGCTGAGTACCATGGCATGTGGTTCTGATTGCTGTTGGGCATGACTCTCCACACCTGGCATTGTTGTATGTGGTTACCAGGGATCAAACCTGGGTCTTTGCACTTGCAAGGCAGGCGCCGGCATTAATTTTAGAGCTAACTCCCCAGAAGGGCACATTTCTTTACCACCCAACTGGATGTCTTCATAATCTCAACACTGATCAACATACCTTCTGCTCTGATATCGCCATACTAAACAGCCACTGACCTCTACAACCCCTCATTCACATCCCAGTGGCATCCACAGCTGTTGAAAAAGATGCTTTGTTACCACATCCAAGTTGGTGATTGGACTGAGCCCTTCATGCAATTTCAGGGCAAGAGAGTGAAAAATACAAGGGCCACTAATGTGCACATAGTTGTCACTGCAAGAACTGAGTGCCTAGCTCAGTACAGCTTACTGAAAAAGTAAGGCACTCTGCGGATGAGATCTGATTCAGTCCTCACAAAAATGCTTTGAGCTTCTGTATCCTTGTTTGGCAGATGAAAAAAATGGAAGCTCAGGGAGGTCACAGACATGTGGTCAGTCAGAGAGAACATCAAAACTTAAACCCAAGGGTGCTACTCCAAAGCTCATCACCTTTCTCTTCACATACATCTCCTTCCTATTTGCAAAAATCCTAATATACTATTTGGGTTAAGTATTACACATCTGTAAGATGTTGAAGTTATTTTCTGTAGTTGTTTGCATATTTTGGGTCACTATATACAATATTCCCACATCTCTAAATATTGTTTTCTCTTACAATTCCCTTAATTACACAACAAGTAAAAGAAATAAAAAGTGCTTAGCTTTGCAAGTCTCCCGTGGGATTTCCCCCACATGTATGACGTCTCATCCAAACATTCAAAATGGGCATCTGTATACTTAGGAACACTCCTTCCTTTTCTGTTTTTTCTCTACTTCCTCTCACTGATGTCACTGTGCTCAGCCAGTGCAAAGCTCCGCCTCCCCAGGACACTCCTGGCACCCCTAGGATACGATAGCCACCCCATTGTAGGACATCTCCTCTAGGGATCTGCAGTCTCCCACACAGTGCACATGGCCGGCCTTGCTCAGGAAGTGCCACCTGGGCTGACTTTGACTTCAAGTCCCTGGAATCTGAGAGAGAACCAAATGCACCTAACACTTACATGACCTTCTTGGTCTCCATTTGCGTAGCAGGTGAAATGTCCAGGAAACAGTACCCAAGTTCTGTATCTTTGTACTTCAGAAAGAAAGTCTTACACTAATCCACATTTCAGCAATATGGCTCTGGTGCTAGTGATAAGAAAATGTAGAAAATAGCTGGGCCCACTTTTCTTTTGATACTTCATACCTTCTACATCATGCTTCCTGTAGTTAAACCCTTCTAGAACTTCTTTCCAGGAATAAGTTTGTCTCCTTGAGTGGTTGTTCTGTTTATCAGAAGAAGAAAAGAGTCACTTGTTGTGTATCCCTTTTTACCATATCTGCTGGCAAATTCAGGAGTTAATTTTAGAGCTCAGTTGTGAGTACTTCATTCTTGCTTTCTAGAAGAGAGTATCTGCATGATCTGTGACCTCTTGGACTATTGGAAATCTAGAGAAAAGTCCACAGTATCTTTTTTCTTGAATACTAATATGTTTTGGAAATTCTCTTGGGTTTCTCCTGAGGATTAAGTGAGTTAAATTCAAGTGTCATACCGCTCTTTCATGAGTTTTTATTCATTTGAAGGATATCAGAACCAGTTACATTAATTATATTATGATGCTCTAATAAATATGGATTGAGAAATGCTTCAGCAATGTGAAAAGAAACTCCCCTACCCCCACCATGGATTACCCAGATCTGGTCTTCAGGACTTACCCATGGATCAGACTTACTATTGCCAGAGAGAACAAGCCAGAGGGAGGCAACCTTTTCCCTTGACTCTGGAAGAAAGATCTAAGCTATGGCCATTTGGTTTCTGGGAGAGACCAATGCAAGACATGAGCAAGAGCATGGATGTTGCTAACCAGTGATCCTAAGCCAGAAATAGCCTGCCACAGAGTGTCCAGCTGACAGAGCTGAGCTCTTACTCATTTCAAACTTGTATTCTCCCAGATGGGTGACATTTTTATATGCATGGCTCCATCAGAGCTGCAAGGAACAGTCTCATCTAGTCAACCCTGTGATCAGGATGAGAGGATGTGATGGGGTTGGAGATGTAGCAGCAAGGGACCAGGCTCCAGGTATTCCAGTCTGTGCTTCTTTGAGTCCTGGAGCCAATGTCATCCCTCTGTACTTGATGAGCCAAGGAATTAATATTGTTCAATGATAGAGATTGTTCACATGGATAGAGAAAGATAGGATATAGAGAAAAAATGTTGTTCTGTAGCAAAAAGGGAAGTTAAATTGTTGCACATTCAACAAATGTACCAAGCACAGCCCTAGGCACCAGGGACACTGTGATGAATCAGACAGTCTTTCAGAAGATGGAGGTTCTGTTTTCCACTCTCTATGATCTTTTGGAAAATTTATGTATTTATTTATCCAGTACTGAGAATTGAACTCACAACCTTTTGCTTAGCAGGCAGGCACGGTGCCACTGAGCTAAATTCCCAGCATCCTTTGGGCAATTTAGAGCCTTACCTGTAAAATGAAGTTCTATAATATCCCAGTTCCAGCATTCCTTCTGTGTCTTGTTACTCTTCTTTTGTTGCTGAAACAAAATAACCTGACACCCAAAGTTAAAGGAGGAAAAGTTTATTTAGTTCACAGTGTGTAGAGGTTTCAGTCTGTACTCGGCTGCCTCCAGGCAGGGTAGAGTAGCTAACAGGACTTGAAGAGGAAAAAGCAGTGCATGGTGGACAGGAGGTATCAGAAACCACAGGGGACCTTAACAGTGTCTTTCTGCCCCTCTCATCTTATCCAGACTAGTGAAGGGAGGCAGAACGCACACCCTGAATCCTAACGTCTTTGAGCCTAGCATTGCACCTCAACTCAATCACACACTATAGATTCAGCCACCTCTGAAAAAGGTCCCACCTGAGACCACATGAGGCCTTATGGGGATGTCCGAACAGAAGCCATAACAGAATTTTATTAAGAATATTCTTTCACAATATAGGCTTGAGAAGGCTGACCCCTAGAATTCCTCTATGATCTGCTCTTCAAACTTTCCATCTTCCTGTGTGTTGAAACCAAAACCATCATTCTCATCTGGATGCCCAGTTATTGGCCAAGAGTAAGGCATCTGTGCTGCAGGCAGGAGTCCCTCTTGGTGCAGGAAATGAATAACTCAGAATAGTGAGAGCACAAGATGAAAGCGAAGAAGGGCAGGAGCAGGCTGGAAAGGTGAGCGTTGGTGAGTCTGGAGCGCACATACACAGAAAAGGCTTTCCTACTTCGAAGTAAGACACGGGGAGCGACATGCTCTGCACGTGGGAACCATCGCTCGGGCTCTGTCGTGAAAAGCAGCATGATTAGAAATGTGGACTTGCCCAGGGCACTGTCAGCAGTGGGGAAGGACATATGGTGCCCACCATCAAACAAGTGGAGGGCAGTAAGTACATGGCAAATGGGATGGATTTTAAAAATTGATGAGTGGCAGGGGGTATATATGTAAGGGCAGCTTAGCAGTTGTCCCGTTGGGGGAGAATCTAGAGAGAGTACAGTGGATCCTCCAAATTTATGGAAGATATATTCCTAGAGCATTTTCAAATTGGGAAAAATTTCAAATCTCAGATAGGGTCAGAAAAATGTTTTTTATAGTTTTAACCCTAATATGCTATGTCTCCCACACTTAGGTAACTTAATTTAATAAAATGCTGTATTGATGTATCCTTATAAGATGAAAGGCACTTTGGCAGCATCTTGGGAATCTTAGGGCTTTACAAAGAACAAGAATGAGAACACTAAGATAGCTACACACGGCACAGCAACCTGCTATGATTGAGAATTCCAGCACATCGGCCGGAGGGTGTGGAGCCCGCGGGCTGAGGGAAGGACCAGTCAGGTGAGATTCCCAAAGCAAAGAACACATGTGGAGCAGACATTATGAGGCACAAACCCGGCTTTAATCTCCAACAAAGCACTTATAGTAGTTTTTATCAGCTTACTGAGACACGGTGAGACAAAATACTCTGGGTGACCTAGCAGGCCGTTTGGCCCATGAGTGGTGGTGTGTGCTGATTCATTATTATATAATCAAGCCTCATCATGTGCCCCGGCTAAATTATGGGATTATGTCCTTAGGTGCCCTCAGCTGCCCTCTGGCACCCAACTTTTATACATCTCACAGGGACCCCCTGCCAGGGGTTACAGGGCAGCAGCCAATTAGCAACAAGGAGAACTGAGTGTTGCTCTAGGATTGGCTATTTGCAAACCTCCTTCCAAAGGAAAAAAATAATTGCATGGGATATTTTAAGTTTCCAGAAAATTATGAGGGTTTCCACAATTATTAGTTAGGTTCTAAGGAAAAATCACCAATGAGGCTGTGAACGCTGAACTGTGACCTCAATGGGATAGAGTATAATTAAGGACTAGAGAAGAAGAATTACAAGGACCCAGGGGGACCACTCACCTCTTCCGTCTTCTTTGCAAGCTGCACGTGAAAGCCTGCTTGAGCTCAAGACTGTCATACCATATAATTGGGGTGAATGCATGTCATGTGAAAACCTAAAGTGAACTATAGTACAGTGGTACCTGGGATCAAAAATGCTTTTGTTTGTGAATAATTTGGTTCTCAAAAGAAGAGTTTGGCAAAGTTTTGTTTCTGTTTGGGAACTCTATACCACATGACAAGCACAATGAGGGCCACCTTTTCCCACATGAACACCACAGTGGCCATCTTTTCAAGAATCATAAAAGGAATTAAGTTTCTGAACTGAAGTAACACTGTATTAATGCCCATAAACTTCAAATTAGGCTTGAAGAAACCATCAGCCTTTTATCCTCTAAAAAGATCCCATGAGAATATCTTGATGAACAAGAGTCATGAAGGGAGGACTGTAAATGGGTCTTCCTGACATCCAAATCCGAGATGCTGTTTAGTTCTGGCATTTCTCAGAGACTGACCTCCTCCGTATAAGCATATGGTTCCGATTGACTTTAATGGGATTCCCTTGCAAACCACAGATTCTAAATTATCCTCCAGTAGGTATAATATTTATAGGAGACAGATTATTCTACCCTGGATACCCTTTAAGCACTTACTGAATTTTGACAGAAGCAAAACTGAGACAAGAAAATATAGTAGAATACCACCCTTCTCATACTCGTTGCTCATGAGCCACAGGAATTAGATGTTTCTAAGAAAAGAATATTTCTTAAAAAAAAAGCTTTTAATCTCATGCTAAGAAACATCAAACACATCATCCTGCAGTGTTTGTTTTGCTTTAGTTTATTCCAAGGGCAAGGCATTTGGGGGGCCAGGGAAGGAAGAGGTATTTTTTTCCCAGGTCTAGAGAATAAATGATTTAGTAGGCATTCCACGTTTGGCTCACAAAAAGAGGATTTGCATGTGAAATTGTTTCAGCCAGAAAACACATCACATTCAGAGCTTATGGGAACTATGTCCAGCCATGGCAGCTCCTTGAGCCATCAACTTCTCTTTTCTTCCTCCCTATAGGTCACTGGATTGACACTGTCTCAGGACCTTGATGATCTTGCCATCCTCTACTTGGCTACAGTTCAAGCCATTGCCGTAAGATACTTTAATGGCATTTTTCACACTTTTAAAATATGATGTGTGATGAAAGTTTTTAAACTTTTATTACAGTAAAAGACACACTGACATCAATTCCCACCAAATCAGTCTCCCTCGCTTTGAACGCACTTCACCCCCATCACTGTGGCCATTTTCTGCAGCAGTTCTGGAAGTTCCCTTTCATGCCTTTAGTGGTGTTCTCATAAGTGCCTCAGGGTCACACATTGATTCACAGTGTTTCCCTGGGATGTTCCTTTTGACTTTGGGGGACAGCCAGAAGTTACACAATGCCACAGCCAGTGAATAAGGTTGATGAGGACACAACATGATGTTTTCATAGACCAGCCTTTCCACTGGAGCACGGTCAGCAACAGAATTGATTAAATTGTGTGATCTTACCTCTTCAAGACATGAAAAAAGACTTCCAGAACTGCTGCAGAAACTGGCAAGAATGATGGGACAGTATGTTTTAAGTGTTGGGGGACAAGTATATTTTAGAGGGGATTATTGGCAAAGTAATATTTACACTGCAATTTTTTTTCTTTTTGACCCAGTGTCTCGCTTTGTAGTTCAGGCTGGCCCTGAGCTCAGCCTTGAACTCACAGCAATCCTTCTGTCTCTGCCTCCTAAGTGCTGGGATAACAGGCATGAGCCACCACACTTGGCACTGTAGTATGTGGTACTGATTGCTGGTGGGTGTGAGTTTCCATGGCCAGCATTGGTGTATGTAGTTACCAGGGATCAAACCTGGGACCTTGAGCTTGCAAGGCAGGTGCGGGAACCACTGAGCTAAATCCCTGGCCTCTCCACTGCAATTTTTTAATTTAAACATTCTTCATAGTTTTAAGTAACTCATCGTACTACTCTAGGCCATAAGCACCCCAAGCTTTTGTGACCATTTCTGAATTGAAAGAGGAAGATGGTGGTTTTCTGGAAAGAAATCTGACAGTCCTGCTTTACTGATAACACCACATGATTGAAAGCTGAATAGAGTTAAACCCTTTGAGCTATCTCCTATTTATCTAGCTTCTAAGTTGAGTAGCAAGCAGGCTCATGCCAGTGTACCTGCATAGAAAAACTAATGTCAAGAGTGGCCAAATTTCTAAAACACATCACGTTGTTCATTTTGTGAATATAATTAACTGAGAACAGAACTTAGCAAACTCTAAAGGAATGTATGCTTCCTTTACTGTCACTGTGTGGGAGAATAGAATTAGTCAATGGATTAAACAGTCCTGTGGATAACTGACTAGTTCATCTGTCCCCCTGTATTAATGTTATCGTATGGGAAGTCTTACAGTGGAGTGAGACACTGGCATTGAAATGGGTAATCCTGAAAATCAGCCGAGTGATGCTTACCTCGTGAGCACAATGCTAAGGTGAACATGAAGGTCAAGGTCACACAGGATGTGCCAAGGGGCATCATCACAAAGTAGTCATGAGTGTCCAGGCGACTCTGAGCCTATGCCTGGCACCAGAACACCATCACTGTGCTGTGGCCGAAGACAGCAGTCCTGTAAATCTACATCATCTCCCTTGTGCTACAGACAAGGGGAAGAGGGCTGTGCTGGGCTCACACAGCAAGTACATGCTAGCTGGATTCGAACCCTTTAGACATCTTGCTCCCAGGCACCTGTTCTTTCCACTTTACCGTGTTGCCTTTTTTTTCTTTGATCTATTTGTAAAATCTACTTGGAGGAAATAAACCTTCAGATAGTCCTAAGAACAGTTTTTACTAACATATCAGAATGTGAACTTGGCTTGAGATTTTCTCAGAGGTCTTTTTCCTGAGAAGTACATTGCAGCAAGAAGTCCATGAATGTAAAATGAGTTAAAATACTGGAGGCAGGAGGGAGAAAAGCCAGCTATCTTATGCTAACTACCACACTTTGGAAAAGCAGTCTTGTATTTAATGGACCATACATGTATTTAAAGCGATCAAATTTATTCTGTCCATTGCTCTAATGATGCTTATAATACATAAAAGGGAAGGCATTTTAAATAAGATTTCTCAGTAAGGCTTTCTTGTGGAACTTATTGGTTTGAGAGGAGTTCAGTTTTTAAAAAATGCCTGAGTATGCTGATTTTTTAGGCAAAATGTGCGTTTTAATAAAGCACTCTGTAACAAATACTATCCAGTGTCTGACTTGGGGGAAAAAACTGTTTTGGTTTGTTTGTTTCCTTGGCCCTGAAGATCACCCTGGACCCTATTTGATGTTTGTAAATTAAACAAGTTCCTCTCTGTGGTAATATCTGTGGTTAGTGTTTTGTAGGAATAAAATGAAATTAAGGCAAGAAAATTAACTCTCAGGACTGTAAAACCCTCCTGCAGTAAAATTCTCCCTTGCTCAGGCTTCACTGAGAGACCTGTCAACCACGCAGTTCATCCACAGCCTGTTCAGTAGTTTGCTTTTCAGAACAGACCCTTTAAAAAGTACTATTTGCATTTGAAGTCTCTTGATTTGCATTTGGTTCTGTACTTTCCCAGTGGAATAGCTTAATTTTAATTTAAATATCTTAGTGAAAACATTTTTTCCAGAAAGGTGAACACTAAATCATTTTGCACAAAGCCTTGGTGGGGGCATTTCAGGAGGGTGAAGGGTTACACAGAGCTGAGTGGAGACCCCTCCCCCAAAGGGAAGCCCTGTAAGGAACTGCTGGAGGGGGGAATGCTGGCCACAGTGCCACTCCAGGGTGAGTTGGGCTGTCACGGCCCTCAGAGTTCCCCTGTCCAGGTCTCTCCTTTGCTTTTCCCAGGAAATCTGCTTTGCATTTCCCTCCTCTTAGGCCTCCACTCATACAGCTCTAGATGCTTGGTTTTAGAAGTATCAGAAATGTGTTTTGCGTGGCATTCCCATGCCGATTGGATGGCAGCTATGATCCCTGCGAATTCCGTAGCTCTTAAGCAGGAACAACAGTGCGTAGTTTCTGGGTTTCTCTCAAGACTCAAGGTGTCACTGAAGTGCACAGTGCAATTCATAGTGCACAGTTAATAAGCAGAGAGCCTTTTTGTAAGCACTTTCCCTGGGCTCTCACACACACTGCCTGCAGCAGCAAGCTGGGAAGTGAGGTACTACTGTGTTTTGTCAAGTGGAAAGTGCACATTTTTTGTCTGTGTCACCATTTCTGACAAGTCATAGTATTGTCAGCTGAGTGAATATGGCATTATTCTTCCTATATAACAAATGAGAATTGAGTCCTAGAAAGGTTACATGTAAGAAATAGATGAAATGCCTGAAAGTTGGCTGGGGCTAGTTTTTTCCCCTTTAAATCTAAAATGTGTGCCTTCAGCTCTTCCAGATCCACCGCCCTGGGGAGACCAGCACGGCTTGGAATCCATGGGCATCAAATGATGCGTGGTGGGTTGAAGGGCATTTGCAGACCTCATGAAGTTATGTATAGAACTATTTTCTGGGAGACCTGTTTTTTCTGGATAGATCAGTAGGTTTTATCATATTTTCAGTGGGGTTCATGACCCCCAAGAGGCCTAAGAAAAACATCTGGGAGTAATCAGCTATCGTCATAAGCAGGATCTGCCCTTACAACATGTTTTAATTTTTTTAAACACAATACATCTGTGGATTCTCACTGGAGGCCCAAGTTTCACCTAGTCCATATTTTTACCAGATTCATGAATGGCTTCAACAAACCCTGCAGACCTCTAAACTGGAACTGCTATGCCTTCTGCTCCTGAACTGCCCCATCCCTCATTGTTTTCTCCAAACCACTTGGGGTTCCATACCCTCTGGCCCCAGACTCCCCCTCTGCTACCTCCTCTGAGAGGTACCTGTGGCCTCTCCAGTCAGCCCTGTCAAAGGACATTTCACTTACCCTGCCCTCCAGGCCTCTGGGCCTAAGACTAGGCCAGCATCCTGTTGGCTTCCCAAATTTCTGCTCCCTCTTCCCCTCAAGCTGAACTGTCTCTACTTCTTTTCTGTGCACTAGGGACCAACTTCCCCATGACAGTCATAATTTCACAAAAAGCTATGATGCTGCTGGTAACTGCTCTCCAGCCTACCTCTCACCTTCTTGGTGACCACACCAAGAAGACAGCCCTCTGTGGAGATTCTGGCCCTTCGGATCCTTGGCCTTTTGTCCTGCCTGACCCACTTCTCCCTCCACTTCAGCACTTCACACCCATGTACATACCTAGGACTTTTCTACCTCCCAGAATTGCTCAGTCTCAAACTTTTCCAGGACTCTCTACCCACCCTAGTGCTCCTCTTCCTCTTTCTCTCCCTCCTCCCCCTCATCCTCCTTCTCCTCCTCCTTATTCTCACTCTCCAGCACCACCACTCAGTGCCCTGAAGCTTCCTCCTTCTGGCCATGCCATAGTTCTCATGTTTAATCCTTACCCCCACATAAATGATGAATCATGAACTTTTAGGTCTTTTGCATATGCAAATGAATTAGAAACTCCAGCTTTTTGAATAGCCTGATCAAAAGTAAACATTTGGATTATGGTTCAGCCCAGTGACCTAAAGGAAGTGTCTTCCTCTTGGATTATCATGATTTTTACTGAGCTCAGTGCATTCAGCAAGATGGAGATGAGGATCATTCATTTTAGGAAGGAACCAGGACAGATCAGCTAAAACTCAAAAGCTAAGCTCACAGTAGGTGAAGCTCTGAGCCAGTGGGAGCGAATGCCACACATCACCTGAGGCTGTCGGGGTGGGCTCATACAGTATGCACATCTTCTCAAGCTCTCAGTGTACAGCGAGCAATGAAGGCTGCAGCAGTGCATCTGAATGCTTGCATCTCACGTTCTTCATGCAACTAAAGCCCTGTTTCTATTTCTGCTGCTACGCTATTTGGTACCTTTACTAAGGAAAGAGTCCTTAGTTCTGCTTAGTGAAAGACTGACCCAACGCCATCAGTGCTGGTGATTTCAGAGCAGTACTGCAGCCACTCCAATCCCAGGGCCTAATGGGAGTCTAGGTTACAATAGACTATCAGCGGATATTCGAAAGAACTGTGTTAACGTTAACTGTGTTACATCAGCTGTTTTTGTCAGTGTTGTCTACTTGCTGATAGGAGTAAACAGTGGGGTAGCAAAGAGGCTTTCAGAGTTCAGCAGCCCTAGACTGGAATTCCCATTCTGCAGGCCTAGGTTTTAATTAACTGTGTGATGCAGGCAGCATGTCTCTCTGAGCTCCAGCCCTCTGAGGTGGTGTGTATAAAACCATCGGTGCATGTCAGGCACTGTGCAAACACTCAGCAAATGCTTATTGTTTACCTTTGCTGCCATACTAATGGTTCCCTATGCTTTTCCTTTAGTTTGGGACCCGCTTTATCGTCGAGGCTATGGAGGCAGCAGGGCACTCCATCAGTTCTCTCTTCTTGTGTGGCGGCCTGAGTAAGAACCCCCTTTTTGTGAAGATGCATGCCGATATTACTGGTACGTCTCACAGGAAGCAAAATGAGCATTACCACCCTCTAGGCAGGCTGGGAGCGGAGGACTGAAGCAGAATGCCAAGCTATGAGCAGTCCTAGGAGAGTGACTTCCATTCATGTCCAAGGATGAGAGGAGATGCTGGACCTCTTCTGCCCCAGGCGTGGTGGGAAATGGTGGAGATATCGAGATGAATGATGTGATTCTTACCTCTACAGAGGCCTACTGAGGAAGAAGGGACAAAGCAAGAGCTCTGAGTGGCAGCACAGCAATGTAGTCTAGAAGGAGTGATCAGGACACTGTCCCAAAGAGAGAATGCAGGTCCAGGGCTGGAGACCAGGGTTTAGCTGCAGACTGGGAACCTGAACAAGAGGCTGGGATCCTGGGACTCCTCCTCAGCTCATCAGAATCAGGGCTCAGGATGCAGAAGGAGGGAAATCAGAATACAGGCACAGCTCTGTATGACACTGGTGGGCAGGGGCAGACCAACATCTTGGGTGGAGCCCTGTGGACACAAAGGCTGGCATGGACACCCTTGGGCCTCTTGCTTCTTCTCTCCATTGTGTCCTTGCTCCTTCCCAGGACCCATGCCAGAGCGGGTCTGGGGCAAGGGTGGACAGGTGAGGAAAGTAGGGGAGAACCGGAGCCTCCTGTCATCCTGTCATCGTGACCCTCACTGGCCTCGGCCTGGTTCCTCGAGGCTGACAGGTGGACGAGCCGGAGCCTCTGAGCTCACTTTGCCCCCTCCACGTCATGCCAATCCCTGGACGTGAGAGAGGACATGGCTGGCTCCTGCTCACTGTAAGATGAAACTAAACAGGGATAATTATCCCCATCTAGAGATAAGCAGAGTGAGGTACAAGTCAGAGGACAGTTTGGAAAAGGATACAGTGCAAGGGGACATCCATCAGGATAGGAACTACAACAGTTACCTCCACGAACCAGTCACCGAATACGTGTCAGCATTTTTAATCAGTCTGTATACGTTTAACCCTCTATTACCACTGAAATTAAAGACTATTGTTCCTACCTTACAAGCTAACAGAGTGTAAGGAGGTGAGTTAAATTGACTCGCCAAAGTCAAACATCCAGTAAAAGACACAGCTGGGCTCGTAACCAACCCTATCTGGGCCCACTGTTTCTGTACTTTACAGCTGACCCAGATTTCCCACTTCTTCATCTGTGACTATTTGATGATGACTCGCTTTTCCCAAGGAATCCAAATCTTTGGAATGAGCCAGTGTGAGGAGAAAGGAGGAGCACAGGAACCAGACAACCTCATCACTTCCCCAGGAGAAAGCCCAGGACTACCAGGGTGGTTCAGACAAGGTTCAGGCTTAAAATCTGGCCTGTAACATTCCAATGTTCAACCTTCTAGCAGCCGAAAACAGCCATGTGGGATGCAGGAGGGAAATACAACTCATCTGTGGGTGACCTGTTGCCTAAGAGAATGGGCAAACCAGGGCCTGTGAGGGTGGAGCGGGTGGGCGTGGCCTGGTGGGCGTGGCCCTGGCACTCAGGCTGCAGACCAGTGGCCCTGGCCTGGCTCAGAAGCAGAGACTCAGCGGCTTCCTTGAAAGTTCTGCTTTGGAAACTGCAGCCCTCCGAGCTGTTGGATGAAAAGGCTGTTAATCAGTGTTTGGATTCAGATCGAAACTGGACTCTTTGTCTCTAACTATGCACCAGTTACAGTTCTGGACAAAGGGACCTTTTCTTTGGCCTGAAATTCCTCTGCCTTTGGAAGCCTGTGATTGACAAGCGATGGCAAAGTGCATCTGCCTTCAAATGCTTTGGGCTCTGCTAAACTCATTAATGCAGCAGATAAAATAGTTCACATTCCTCTTCCCTCCTTCCCCCAGCTTCTGCATCTGCCCCTGGGAAAGGCACCTGCACAGGAGGCGGGGCGGGAGGCGGCAGCCAGTAAGGGGAAAGGAAGTACTTTGATGTCTGTAAGCACTGCTGTTGCTCCTCTAGTTTCCCTGTGGAGAAAGACTCAGGGAGGACCGAGGCATGGGATGTTATTCTCAGAATACACGTGAGAAAGCACAAAGGGTTCGGAAGATTCTTTGGAGACAGTGTGGAGTTGTGGAAAGAGCAAGAGGGTAGCTCTATGACCCAGGGCAGTTCCTTCCGCTGGCCAACCCTCATTTGTCCCTTCTGGAAGACAGAAATATCATCGCTGAGCAATAAATGCGCAGGAGCTTATCCATCAGACTGCGCCTGCTTTGCAGTAGGTGCTAAGTAAATGTTACTTCACTTCTTCAGTCCAGGTGGCCTCATGCCCACAAGGAGAAGGGACATTAAGGAAAAAGCAGTTTAATATTTTGGAAGCAAGATCTCTGGCTTTTCAGGAGCAGCATGCTCTGCAGAGCAGAGAGACAGGGCTCTGCCAGCTGGGAAAGCGTCATCAATGTGGAAGAAGCGCCTTGTACCCTGGCGCTGCACTTAGCTGTGGCTTCGAGAAACATTTGGTGTGGACTCAGTAATTGTAGGTTTCCCCTGGTGATTTGGAACTAAATGTTCTTTCTGCTGAATTTTGTTTTGAGTCCTGGCAGTCTCTGTCAGGGTTTCCCTCTTGACTGCCTCACTCATTATTTTAATCATTCATTCGTCCAGTTTTTCACTCTGCACATCAGCCCAGCAAGGGCTGTGCTTGGTGTGAGGATCCAGAGAACACTCACGTCTTGCCTAGAGCTTTCTTTAAAAGAAAAAAACATGTTGTGTCCTCTGATGGAAAGACTAGGTACCAGAGAGTAGGCTGAGTACTCAGGAACAGAGGTGTCAGAGCCAGACAGGCGCAGACATGGCAAAGGTCTATACCCACGAAGACTTAGCAGAAGACAAACAAAATGAAGAGTTTATTTATGGAGATTACTCAGGGTGCAAGACAACCAAGAAGTCACCAAGAGTTAACACATGTTGCCACCCTTAAGCTTGGAGAGGTCAGGACTCTGGGGCTAACCCAGCAGGATCTTAGTCAGAGATGTAGCCAGCGGGCAAAGGATGGTTGGCATTGGGGCTTAAGGAGGCAGGGAGAGGCAGAGGAGCTGGGGCTGGCTGAGAGGCAGGGAAGCTAAGGGGAGTTCCACCCGCTGGGGCAGAACCAGTAAGAGATATCTCAGATAAGATATGCTTCAAGAATCTTAACAGCTACCACTTCTCTAGTGCCTCTCCAAGCCATGCACTATTTTAAATGCTGGACTTTTAACAGAGTTTTTAATTTTCATAGTAACCCTAAAATGGGTAACGTTTTTGCAGTTGAAAAAAATTGAGACACAGTTCAGATAACCATCCTGGAAGCCAAAATTCAAATCCTGGTATGTGTCTCCAGATCACTGGAGGCCACAGCCTGAGAACTAACAGGGATTCATTCAGCTCTGGTTCCCAGGAAAGAATCCTGAGCTGAGTTCCTCCCCTGGCAGACACAGGAAAGCTTTTGACCGGCAGGAATGGTACTTAGAGAGGCTTCCTTCTCCTGCACCATTCCTAGGATCTCAGTAAGGCATGCAGTGCCCTGTCTTGATTGACTCATCATGCCCCTTCAGGGTGACCCTATACAGGTTCTTCCATGTGCACGACTGACAGGAATGGGCGCTGTCCTTCCCCCACCTCTCCACTCTCCAGCCCAAGCGACATCCACATAGAACTTCACGCAACAAAGATGTTAATTCCAACAGTGATGGCCACCACTCAGGCTAGGAAATGTGCCAAGCTCCACCCACACACCTGCTGTTAAATCTTCACTGTGCACCTGTAGTAGGTCTCATCCCTTGTGACGTGGAGGCTAAGGACCTGCTGGAGGATGGGAAGGAACAGCCTGAGCTTGTCAGGACCCCCATGCGGCCAAGTGTACAGTCCTGCCCTCCCCCCAGTGTCAGCGTGAGGCTTGTGTCCACGGTGATGCTCACTCCCTCAGAGCTTCACTCTCCACGTTGTCACCCACCAAGTGTTAGGTACTGGTGGCAAAACAAAGCCCTTACCCTCATGGAGCATAATTTCTGGCAGAGGAAAGACATTGGACCATATAAAACACAGGGTCAAAAGATGAACAGGTAAGGATAAGGTGACACATTATATCCCAGAATCAGTGAGCATCAATGGGAAGGCTGTGTTTTGACAGCAAGGGGCAGAGGCACTTCTCATGTGGCACCTGAGGGGACCTGAAGTATACTAAAGAAACAGCAGAGTGGCCAGGGCTTTGTAGCAAGAAAGAAAGAGAAGATGGAAGAAAAAGGAAGGCAGGACCCAGAGGGAAGCCTTCTCCGCTGGCTGAGCTGCAGCATGCACTGTGTGAGAGAGGTCGGAGGCCACCAGACAGCCATGTCTCACTCTCACTGCTTTTTTGCTCTTGGTGCTGCCCAGAGAACCAGCCCTCTAACGGCCTAGGTTTCATTTTCATCCATCTCCCCTCTGAGACTGAAACAGAAGGGTGCAGTCTGACTGACCTCTATATTCCTTGGGCCTCACAAAGTACAGGATAAGCATTTGTCGAATTGAGTTTAGATCACATAGTAGGTAGCTGCAAGTAGAAGTCTGGAAGACCCAGCCACCAGGATCTCACAGGATCTTGCAGAGATGGTGCTGGAGCTCTTGGTGGCTGCACCAGCAGGCACAAGCACTGAAATCCTTTAGACCTGGTGCTCCCAAGGAACGAGTTAGGGTAGAGATGAAACTACTGTCTAGACGTCAGATGTTTCGCCACTAGAGTGCTTGCTACCTCCCGTACTGCCTCTGGCCCTGCTCCCTAACCAAAATATGGCCTTGTCCCGCACAGGCATGCCCGTGGTCCTATCACAAGAGGTGGAGTCTGTTCTTGTGGGTGCTGCTATTCTGGGTGCCTGTGCCTCCGGGGACTTCGCTTCTGTGCAGGTATGTGGCTTCTCGGGATGGGCTGTGGTCCCTCCCCTGTCTGAGACTGTCCTTCCCTTGACAGCAGCTTACACCTTGCAAAACACACATAAGATATAATTAAGAAATGATAGGTTCCAGCTAAGGAGATCACAAATGCTCCCAGGCTCAGACGCACTTACTGCAGTTTCCATTTCAGTTGGTCTCTATTAATGTTAGTTGTTCTGTTTTTCTCTTGGGGTTTTTTTTTTTTTAATCTTTTAAAGTATCTCTTAAGATTATGTATTTTAAATTTCCTCCTGTCCATTTTTATTTGAGCAAGTGAATCAAGTGTGGCTCAACAATTTAGTTTTTCCTGTGCATTTCAACTTCTCTCTCCTTATTTCATCTTCATAATTCTCCAACTACCTCTGAGGCCTCTATCAACAAGAAACACTAAGGAAAATGTTGTTTAAAGAAAAAAAAATTACAAAATGAAATAAGGAACAAAGATTAAGGAAGAAGGAAGCCATTTGCTGGCTATAATTATGTACTCAGTTTGGCTCTGAGCTTCCTGGAAGCCAAGACACACACAAAAAAGGAAAGAAAACACATGATAAGTTGCATAATTTTTATTTTCAAAAAAGGAACATACTAGTTTCTAGTAAGTCTTGAAACTTTTCCTGTCACCAAATTATAAAAGAATGCATATGTTAGGCTTTGTAAACAGGTTCAGAGACTAAAATAATACAAAACAGTACAGAATGAGTGTTGGCTAGAGGCCAAGAGAGTACACTGGAGTTCGACGACCCAGCCTCATATCCAGGCTTGATTACCTGTCAGCCCTTGACTCCTCTAGTCCATTCCACAAGTTCATTTCTTGGTAACTGTACACAATAGAGGGCTCACTATCAGTTCTTCTCTGAGTTAGGGACACCCACTTAGTTTCGGCTGTGGCTCTGTTACCCCTATTTTATAGTGGAGGAACCTACCGAGTAACCTAATAAATCCATGAAATAAGAAGTCTGTCTCAGATCTCAGCTGAGAGTGCATATGTGTTTATTCAGCTGAGACTCAGAAAGCTTAATGACTCGCTCAAGGTCTCAAAGTCAAAGTGAAAGCTATGTTTTCCACCAGCAGCCCAGTGGTCCTCTTATGTAGCAGATACTTTGCTTGATGCTTTTTGTTTAATCTTACTAATAGCCCATAACAATACTTCATGGGTCACGGAGATCCAAGAAGCTTAAAAACTTCAGGGTATTCTATTAGAAATGGACCAATATATAAATACAGTTTCCAAAATCCATACCTGTGGAACCAGTGGTACATCTCTCCTGAGGAAATGATTCTACTCACAAACACTTGGGGATTTTAACTGAAGTCTTTAAGTTAAAAATAGAATAATTGAATCATCACCATTCCTGGATTTTCTAGTGCCCTCTCAAAAAGGACACGCGGAGATATTCATTTATGCGATGAATTGTCACTTATTATTTTTATATATCAACTTTCAAAAATATTCTTAAACTGAGTGTCTTGTACTACCTGGGTGATTTATAGCAGATAAAACAAATGAGTGATGTTTATTAAAACCCTACATTCATTGCCTCATTTATGAACTGAATGTGTATCCCCACAAATTCTCACATCATATTGGAAATCTTGATCCCCAAAGTGATTTGCATTTAGAAATGTGGTTATGAAAGGCAGAGTTTGAGAAGTTCATGAGGACTGTGTCACGGGTCCAGTGGGATCGGTACCCCTTATTAAAAAAAAAAAAAAAAAAAAGACACTGGAGCTCCTCCAAGAATGTAGCTGCCTACAAGCCCAAAGAGGGCCCTTTCCAAAGTCTGTCTGACCAATGGCACTGAATCTCAGACTTTGAGTCTATGATATTCTGTTATAGCAGTCTGAGCAGATGAAAACACCTCATTTAATTCTGGTAATTCTTTCTAGTTAGGAGAGAGACGGTTCTATCCTTGTGTTATATGTGAGGAAACCAAGTCTCAGAGGCACTTGAAGTAATTTGTCAAAGGCTTTGTAGTTAGGAAAGGCAAAGCAGAACTGAAACAAAGGTCTGTCTGGATCTACACCGCATCCTAATTTTAATTCTTTTTTCTAATTTTCTGATTTTTTTCTGTCTTCCTTAAAAATATTTTGAGAAGTTTCTTAAAGATTCAAAGACATATTTTTCTGAAAAGAAATACTACCGGCCACAGATTGGGAGATATCTGCAGCACAGAGTTTAGACTAACATGTGGTGCTTCCTTGACACCTTAGTTAAAACCAGGGTCTCTAGGCCAAGGGAGTTCACTCACATTCTCCCCTGAGTGGAAAAAGACTGTAATTCCACACAGACATGTTTGCTACCTAAGATCTGATGCTAATCTTTGGAGTAGAATCTGAAATAAAGCAGATCAGATATGATGGTTAATGAGCTGAGTAATAGCATCTTGAAGACAAGCTCTTGTGTCTTACCCAACCTGCTCCTGTCCTGACTGTCCTCAGGAGACACTATTGTCCAAGAACAGAAAGGCCTGAGATCTTATCTGTCACCACCAGCCGCCTAAATCCCTGTAGTCTCGAGCTTCAGGTGCATTTGTGTATCTCTAGACAGTATTGCTTGTCCTTTCCAGGTGCTTATTTTGTCTAGTTCTTTTTCCCTTTCTTTAATATTTAAATAAAAGAATTTCTGTGTGTAGAGCTGTTGAGCTGAAGGCTTTTGAAAGTTTCAGTGACTTTCCAGGCCTACTCACCATCATTCAAATAATTGTGTTGGTAACTGCCTGGAAAAAGTAAACGTAGGTCGTGGGCTTCACCCTTCTCCAGAGGTCTGGGGGTCAGCTGAAGTTTCTGGCAGTGTTTGGGAAGACAGAACCACTTCCTCCCTGTGAGTCACACATTTCTATCTGCATTTTAACATAGCCTTTTCTTTGATCTTCAAAGATCGTAGCTTGTTCTGCATAATACTGCTTCTCCTTACTCTAAGACAGCCAGATTCAGCCAGCAACTCAACCATACCAGTGGGCCAGATGTTCTGATTTCTTGTGGACCACACACCGGGTAGTTGGTTGGAGGATTTCACTTCTTACCTATATGGGCAGATCATCTCCTTCAAATAAGGAAAGGCTAAGTGTGCAGAGAATATAGACTGCAGACCTAGAGAAGAAGCGCCTGTGCCTAAAGAGTTACCCCATCCATGATGTCCATGCCTCCAGCCAGGGGTAGAGACTTGTACTTGCATGACACCAACAGGGCAGAGTGGAGCCATTACACTGGATTTTACTTAAAGCTGTTGCAAGCCTCTGTATTCAGATTGGAAGGAATTTTGCCAAAAGGAAGGACTAGGACAGTGGATAGAATTTTCTGGTAGGATAGTAATAAGAGATTGGCAAGGTACAAAGTGCATCGCTATTGCAAATTTTCAAACTTGCTGAAAATTCCTAGCTTCTACCTCATGTTCTTTTTTCCAAATATATTTCTATTATCTGAGGTGCTTTCTTCTCTTGCCCTTCCCTCCCCTCCTTTCTTTAGGCATCTACAGTCTTACGAATCTCTTTTCAAATTTGGACCTCACAAAGGTCTGACATAGCCATCTACCTGCGCTGCAGACAGGGAGGACTGGCACCATCCTGGAGGTAGCCTTCTGTGGGAGGGGTTTTCACAACTGTCCCACCGAAGCATGTGCCCTCCTTGAGGACAAGTCATGGTCATTTTTCTACCTGCAGCCTGAGACTGTGCCACCAAGCCACAGGTATTCTGCTGTCAGGGCAAGGTGCTGCTGACCTGGGGGAAGAGGGCACCAGAGGGAAACCATCTCCCCCTGTCTTATTCACAGGAATGCAAAGTTCCGATTGTGGTGACTTCTGAGAACTTTGCACTCTGTCACTCTATCCGCAGTGTCGGGGCATCACAGTACAAACCCCTCTAATTCTGGATCCCCTGGGAGGCACACAGTTGTAGTTAGAAATTGAGGACAAGCTCTTCTGGAAGCTCCTAGGCCCTGGACAACTAATGAGCCATAAAAATAAGTTTATACAAGATCAGTAATTTAAATATTTTAAGAACAGACATTGGAGAGATTCCAATAAATGCAAGGACAATACAAAAAGAAGCTGATTTCAGACAGTCATGAGAGAAAGCCTGATCAGGCAGCAAAGAGGCAGAAATATAAAATGGCTTTCTGCTTTCTGCTTCCTCCGAGCTCCTGTACATGTCATTAGCTCCCTGCGATTTCTCATCTTCAGAGGCAGGCCTTTTCCAAAACTACCTCCACAAAACAAGCTTTAATTCTTACCATGCTGCGTGTCTTAAAAGGCTACCTTCCTCTCCCTCCATTACCTTCCCCCAAACCAGAGCAGGGTTCATACGAAGCGAATATCAACATAGAGACAGTGAGCAGGGCCCAAAAATGAACTCCGTGGCGGGTGTAGGCAGCGCCGGTGTAGAGAGCTCGCGCAGTTCATCCGAAGCCTTCCCGCCACCACAGCCCCATGCGCCGCCGCAGACGCGCTCCGTGTCTCCCAGGCCACTCGTGTCGGTGGCCAGCTGAGCAGCGTGATTCCTGGTCCTTCCATGACGCGTGTCTCCGGGGTGGGCTCTGTCCCCGCGCACGGCCCTGCACCCGTCCTCGGGGCTCCCTGAAGCTTCGGCTTCTGTCCTGGAGAATTTCGTCCACCACCTGTGACCCGTGATCCTGTGCACAATATTCTGTATTTCCCTATTTGTTTTGTGAATCAATTTGCTGTGATTTGTAGTCCTCCTTGGTGCTCTCTCCCCGTGAACAGCAGTTTTATACTTTACCAAGTGAAGATGACTGTCATGCTTCCACTGGCCGAGACCTGGAAACACCGAAGTGTGACGGACGTTCAGACGTGTACACTGCCCCACTTCCTACCGTATTCAGTCCTAGTGTGCTTGTGTTTGTTTTGGTCACCCTTAGTTTGGAAGACTACTAGTAGTTTATGTCCAATGAAAAAAGGAAGAAAATTCTTTTATGATAAAAAGAGAAGTGTGAACATAATTACTCTGAAATTATTTACTTTGGACTCTTAATAATGTTAATTATTTAATATTTTATTTCTGTTCTTTTTATGTTCATAATTTAAATCATTTTATATTTTGTAAATTGTAAAAATATATTCATACAAAGCATATTATTTAATCAACTTTTTTGCCCATCCCGAAGCACACAGTAAACATTTTTATTTATCAGTTTTCAGGACATATCATGCTACCCCCATAGAATACACTATTCCTTACTGCATCAGTCCCCAAATCTTGAACATTTAGATTGCGTCATTGTTTTAAATAATGTGCACCTGACTTAATTGGAGCTAAATTTTTATGCATAGCCAAAATAATTTGGTAAAATAAATTATGAGGATATATAATTGTTTAGTCAAAAATTTGTCCAATTTTTAGGATTTTTACACACAGTAGCCACTTATGTTCCCACAAATAGCATATGAAAATTCCATTTACATTTACTGTGTACAAGAGGCCTTTCTCTGTGAGTTCTAGTTACATTTCACTTTCATCTCCAAACTTATGATCTCCTTCATCCTATTCATATAGTCCCGATATCAGCAATCTTAAGTAGCTTTTTGCCCTATACTGCTTTAGCATATGTTTCAGAGCTGAGAGATGCTGGTCTCTAATTAAACAGATTCACACCTTCTGATTGAATTTTCTCAGTGAATATTTTGTTCTGTATGCCACTGTCCCATGAAAGTCATCAGAAGAAATTTTGGAATGGTAGTTAATAGTTTCAAGAAGAACTGAGTTAAGAATGTGATATGGGGATTTAGCACAGTGGTGCCAGAGCCTGCCTTGCAAGCACAAGGTCCTAAATTCTATCCCTGGTAACCACCTACAATGCTGGGTATGGAGACTCATGCCCAGCAACAATCAGTACAACATACCACAGTGCCGGGCGTGGTGGCTCACGCCTGTAATCCCAGCACTCAGGAGGCAGAAGCAGAATTGTTGAGTTCAAGCCTGAGTTCAGGACCAGCCTGAACTACAAAATGAGACTGTATCTCAAAAAACTAAAATTTAAAAAAAATATGTGATACCAATTCTAACATTCATTATACTTTTTGCCATAGCTGGTTAACAATACTTCATTTTTTAAAAAAATTCCCCTCCCTCCTAAAAGAAATGGAAATAAACTGAGGCTCAGGTTGATTACAAAGCTGCTCCCTCCACTCCAGTTGCAGAACAGTATGATAGCACGGCAGTTTAAAAGTTAAAGCATGAGCCCAAAGTTCAGGAAATTATTTGAAAACAAGACATACGACGTGACTCTCCTGCTCCTTGCAAGTTGAGCCAGTAGCAGGGCCTGTTACTTTTCATCTGTTCTTATTCATAGAACCACTAAAGCAGCCCAGTAACTGATCATTTGCTGATGAGAACTCTACAGCACAAAGGCGAAGCTGTGTAACTTTGATGCAGAGTCCATCAGCCATAACCTATGCACTGCTTGGGATAAGCACAGAGGCTCAGATGACAGCTTGGCCACCGCCACAGAGTGGTACTGTCCGTAGCAATGTCAGCATTACACATCTGTCATCACTGCCTGGCTGAGGAGCAAACACAGAAATGAAAGAAGTAAAGTGCTCTCTTGGTTTGAAGATTTCTCACTCATGTTCCTGGAAGAGATTTCATACCATGCTCACCTGAGCTGTTTGCTTTATTTATTTGCTTTTAACCATAATGTACTTGTTTATTTTTCCTTAGGGTAGACGTAAAAGCACCCTACTTAAGTGTTTTACCTAAAAGATATTTCATCTTTCCCCTGAACTGAGGATTGAACATAAGGGCATTCTAACAGCCATTTTGATTCATTTAGTTTTTAAATTTTGAGGGAAGATCCTGCTAACTTATCCAGGCTGGCCTCAAATTTATAGTACTCCTGCCTCAGCCTCCTGAGTAACTAGGATTACAGGATTCCAGCACCATGCCTATCTTAAAGATACTTTTAATACTATATGATTAACATTAGGCTTTTGGCTAACAAATATATTATTCTAAAATATATCCCTTTTCCTGCACATTTTTCACAAATTTAAAAATTAAGCTTTTGTAAAAGCAAATAAAGTCCAAATATGTACTGAATCCAGAGAAACTTAGAATTACAGATATATTTTTTTAAAAAAGTTTACATAACTCTTTGACTTGATTTTATTTAAGACAATATTTCTTGTTCTTGCAAATCTAAAATAGTATAGTTTGCCAAAAAAAAAAAAAAACTGTACACACACACTTCAGGAAAAGAAAAACTTGTTTAAATATGTTAACACTAAATTTATTGAATCTTCATGAGATTAATTAATACAAGTTACCTTTGTCCTCTACAATCACATAAGGTGCTCAAACTGGTGGCCATGAGCTTTCAGACATTTATAAATACAGTGGGGTATTTATTAATACACTGGGTAACCCTATCATTGAGATTAATGTCTATACATTTTAATTTTCATCTCTAAGTTGGTTTTTCTGTGACTTATGTCATCTTCTAGCGTTCCCCATGTACAAGTAACACTATCCACTGAAGAAACACACTAATTTTATTTTCCTGAAGTGTGTATACATTTTTTTGGCATACTAGAAGCAAATGAATGTAAGTAATTAATTCCTCACTCAACAATCACATACAACTTTATATAGTAAACTTCTTTGTTGCAATAAGTAGAAATGAATAGGTTAAGGGTTTTTGTTTGATTAGTTGGTTGGTTGAGTTTTTAAAAATTCATCTACCTAAGATAAACTAATGAATAGAAAGTCCATACTGTGTAATCTTAATATTCAAATTGGGCTTAAAATCCAAGATTAGAAAAGAAAAGACCTTTAGTTAACTCTATAATATTCTATAATTGGGAAAATAGCCCTGAAATGACTAAAGATAGGCATGCACTCCTATACACCTACAGTACAGTACCACACACTACTACCTGCAAATCAGTTCAGTGTCGCTCTCATTGTCTATCTGTAATGACATAAGGACCTCCCCCAGAATATACTAACACAAAAGAATAGTTTCCTATGCTAAAATGTCAGCTTTGCTTCCCTAAAGTGTCAGATGAACTCAAGTACAGCACATACATACAGTACCACACACTACTACTATCAAGAAAAAGTTTGATTCAGTCACATACTGTACTCAGCCTTGAAGAAGTTCATGAGAGAGTTCTGATTGCAGCAGTGAAACTAATGACAGGTAAATGTGCAGGAGGAAAAAAACACTACCTTTCCTTACTGGAGATATTTCATACTTGGCCATGAATTGTGAGAAAGTAACATTGATTCAGAAATATGATTGCTAAGTCTTCAATCAAATGTACTTCAAAGAAATTTGAACATTTAAAATGTTTTTTATCATGTTACAAGTTATAGAAAGGAAATTTTTCTTACCCTATTGTAATAATTTTACAAATGAAGAAACAAGCTAAGTATGATTAAGTGACTTAGAAAACCCAAATACTAGAAAGGAATGGAGTTAGATTCCAAGTCCTGGCATAAGATTCCAAAGCTGAGGATTATTCAGCTCAACCACAAATAGAAATGGACTGTTTAGGGGATAACATGATTACTATTATTTTTTAAAAACTAGTATCAGAAATAGATTTGTGAGAATTCATATGTACATTGAAATATCACTATATTAGTAAAGATCCCCAAAATTAATCAGAACACTTTTTCAAATTAGGACTGCATTAGAAAGTTTAAAAGAGGAACTATCATGAAACTGTGGGTGGAATACTAGTGAAATTACACAGGAGAATGTGGTGCCCATCTGTGATGAGGAAGAAGACAGGACAGTTACTGGAAACCCAGAAGAGAGAGTATGTGGGGACAGTCCTGGCAGTTGTCTGTGGCAGTTCGGCAATGAAAGACGTGTTCTGTGAACCCATCCTCCTGAACTCTCATTTCTTGTGCCATAAGTTGGACTCAGAGCTAAAAGAAGCTCCTTCCTGTGCTCCCAATATGTCAGCCCATCTCAGCCTAGAGAAAGGTGGGGACAGATGTTCAGGAGCATTTGAAGCCACCAGCACCATCTTCTAGACTGGGCCACTTACAGTGGCCTGTGGACCCAAATGCAATCCACAAATGCTTTGGATCTGTGATGAGATAAGGACCTGGTATCAGAATGAAAATGAATTATGTCACCAGGCATACTATAGTTCAGCTGATGCTTTAGCATAGCAGGATGTTTTTAATGAAAGAACTGGTATCTTGGTTTACTTTGGGGAGGAAAGTTCCTCGTGTCATTACAGATGGACCAGGAGAGCAATAGACTTCCAGGTCTGCAGATAATGAGAAACATGCTGGAGGACCCCAAAGGGCCCCTCGTCCCAGCTGTCATGTTTCTGCTTGACCATCTACTAAAGAGAAGAAAATGGATATTTGTATGTCCCGTGTACTTTAAAAGACCCTTAATTCGTACAAGTTATGCATACCACCTCATAAGAAATCAGCTCAGGGGCCGGGGATTTAGCTCAGTGGTTCTGGCGCCTGTCTTGCAAGCCTAAGGACTGGGGTTCAATCTCCGGTAACCACATACAATACTGGGTGTGGAGACTCACACCCAGCAGCAATCAGTACCACATACCACAGTGCCGAGCGTGGTGGCTCACGCCTGTAATCCCAGCACTCGGGAGGCAGAGGCAGGAGGATTGCTGTGATGTGAGTTTGAAGCTGAGCTCAGGGCCAGCTTGAACTACAAAGTGAGACCTGGTCTCAAAAAAAGAGAAAGAAAGAAAGAGAGAGAGAGAGAGAGAGAAAGAAATCAGCTCAGACAGTATCCATGATCTTCCTGTGGTCTAGCAAACAGCAAGTTGCATGAATAACAAGCAAATCCAATCTGATTCCAAAGTACGTGTCTTTTGCTCTATCTGTTCATCCCCATGACTATAAAATCAGCTGACATTGTACCCAGGAATCAAAACGGGCTAGTAAAGGGATTGCCTTGCCTGGAAACCCAAGGCGATGTTCTTTGTTGGTAATCACCTAGTCATAGTTCTGGAATCAGGGGCACCCCCAACTTCCCAAAACTGTGTTGTTTGTGACTGCCATGGTACTCCACTTTACCAGGCCTGTTCAAGCTGGGGCAGCCAGATCACAGATGAAGTCAGTTTGTATCTAAATGGCTCTTGTCTGTTTTCATCTCTTGTTAAACCTGGGAGATCAGGAAGAAGATAGGGAGAAAGAATTCATGAGAGGAATGCATTTCCTTAGAAATGCTATTAATTGGCTGAGCAAAGTAAGAGAGGAGAACACTAAGTAAAGGCATCTTCCTCCTTTATCTCATTAAAAATTAAAGGCACTCTTGGTTTAAGTAGGGCAAATTAGTAATTAAGTGCTATATAACCAGTTTGTATAAACATAATATTGAAGAGAAGCTAAATTAATCACTTCACTAAGCTTTGTTTTGCCCCCATTAATGCACTTTATACTCAGGTCCTTCCTGTGAGCCAGGATACGTTTTCTGCTGCCTTTTGCTGGGCTGACAAATGATCATGGACCAGAACTGGAAGAGCTATGCATACATGTGGGCCTTAATTAAATGTAGGCAATCAGAGGCCCCATTTTGATCTCCAAGGTTCACCAGAATGAAGCTGCATGTGACAGTGGCAGTCCTAGATGATAGCGGGAAAGAGCTAGACAGAATCTTGGTGCCTGAGAACTCCTGTCTAGGCTGTGGGGGTGAACCCAGACAGATATAATTATTAAAAATAAAACTCCTGCAATGCAATGGCAACATCGATTTGCTGGGGTTCAACTCTTGGCTCTAACACCTATCTTGGGTAAGTTAATTTACCGTGTCCTCAGAGCCCTCATCTGTAAGAGATAAAACCATAGATATGTTATCTCAACTCTTATTATGAGGAGAAGACCTGAGTGCAATCTCTAAAAGCAAAATAGTTTCATTGAAGGCCATTCTGTTCAAGTTATAACTGTTATAAAAAGCAATAGTGAACCATCAGAGAGGGAATGTCTGCCACTGCCTTGAAAGTTACCAAAGTCATCCCAGGAAGGCAGCCTTGGAACCAGGCCTTGGGGGATTATCTGACAATGGAGCTGGGAATCCAGGGTCTCTGTGATGCCCAACAACACACTCCATCTTTACAAGGGAATAATACTTTCTTTTGAAGCAGGAAATGGGACTCAACCCTGTATGAATCTCTGCATTTCACTCAACATAGCAAATAGTGGTAATAACCTCTGGAGCTCAGTTGTGTGGTATTATGACCACAGCCTGCCAAGGATAAGGTACAGGTAGAATAACAGCTGAGTCCACTGTGGGTGGGGTAAGAAGTTGGGGGTGGGGTGGGGTGAGAGAAGGGAATCATCATGTCCCTTTTTTGGACCCCGAGGTAGCAACATCTCTGTGGTTGGCCATGTGAATGAGCCTGGCTAGGCATAGTACAGTAGTTCATTTCTTTGGTCTCTGATGCCATGCAAGCTCCTTGAGTTGCCTCAAGTCTTCTGTGAATGAGAGAGCACTAAGTATGATGCCTGTTCCATAGAAAAGTGCTGTTATTACTCCCCGTGTTAACTTCATCATCATGCTAACCCTGTGAGGTGAGCGATAACATCGTCCTAGGTGAGGAAGCAATGCTAAGACTTTGATAAGCTTGTCTAAGAGTAATAGATGCTGAGTGGTGGCATGAAGGTTAAATCTTGGTGATCTGCTGCATCCTGTCCTCTGCACCTCCCTCCTTGGAGGGAGGGCACTGAGAGGTCAGTAGACCCGCTACATATGGAAATAAATCAGCGGCCAGCACTTGGTGGTGTTCAGGCTCCACAATCAGTAATCAGAAGAAATTTTTTCTTCTTGCTGCCTGAAGAAAGGCAGGGCTAAGCCTACAGCAGCAGTAATGACTCCGGGTGGGCAGGGCAGGCCACCAGGGGAGCAGGGAGCTGTTATCGCTGGGCGTGGTGCTGGGGACGCTGCTCACACTGATTATGGCAGTTTCACTCACTCTGCAACAAAGAAGTTGTTGGTTTGTTTGTTTACTTTGTTTGTTTATCACATGGACTTTGCTGCCACACAGAATTCAGGGACATTTATAATAAATGACTGAGCATGGTACAGATGAAAACTCACAAGTAAGCATTAGAAACTGTGTAGAGAGAAGAAAATACATTCCTGTGAGGAAAGCCCTCTAACTCAGGTCCCTGCAAGTGCCAGGCAGGCACTATGAACACAGGAAGAGATAAATAGATGTGATGCTCTACCAGGTAGAAGAAAAATACCACTGCTAGGACTAACACGGTGATCAAAGGACATCGACCCTCAGATTGTTCTTGCCCTGGGTTGGTGAGTGCCAGAAAAACATCTGTGCCATTGATCTGGCTGCAGGTCTCTGACCTAGACTAAGTGGTGATAGCCCTGGAGGAGCCCCAGGCAGCCAAAGCAGCACAAGGACCCAGATAGGGTCAGACGGTGGCCAGAGTTGAAGAAGTACCACTTCTTTCAGCAGGCTGCCTTTTTCTTGGTTCCAAATTCTCAGATCATCATTTCTTTCAAGGTAGTCTAGAAACCCTTCCTTGAACTTTTGCAGAAGTAAAAAAAATCGGTTGCAGCATGGGTTTACGTTTCTGGAGATAAGATGTCCTTTGGCCCAGAGGGAGAATTGACTATGCCACTTGGACAGTAGGTTGGATAGTCCGTTTCTTTCCCTCCCTTCCCTGAATTTTTCTTTCCTCGGGCAGTTTTGCAACAAAGCTATGTCACTGACCAGGGACTATTTCAGAAGCCCTCAGTACTAAAGCTTTTTACCAGCCTAGCATCAGAGAAATGCTCAGATGAAGCACCCATCAATCTAGAAGGCAACAGATGTTGAAGCATATCAAATATCAGTCAACAGCAGGCCCACAGAGAGAGCACACTGAACTTGGCGTCCTCTGAGCAAAAATACCCTATTGCCTTCAAGAGAGAACACTGTGGACTTTATAAACCGCATTGAATTGATGCGTTTGTTTTCATTTGGACAAATGCTCCACCATAAAATATTTCCACTTAGAGACTATTAACTATATTCTGTTTTTTTTTAATCTCTACTTTTCAGGAGCACGAAGTGAATGGTTACAGAATATTCTAGGCTTTCACCTCTGGAAATATAGGTCTTTCCAGTATCTTTCCCAGTAGTTGTAAGGAGTGTTGTGTTCCACTATCTAGTACCTTCTCTTCCTAGTAGCAGTATTATTCAAAATATAAATAATAAATAGGGCCATAAATAAGAGCTCAACACTGATATGACACCAAGCTCAAGATGTTTAAATGTCTATTTAGTCTTTCATCTCTCTGCACCTGTTTCCTTATTTGTAGAAATAAGACCTACCTCAGCCAAACATATGCTGCATTAGTGCCTCATGTATGTAACTGGAGATGGTTGAAGATGATCGAGCTGGTCCTTGGCCTGATTGCTCCTAGAGACCTCATTCTCCACTTCCCTCCCTCTGCTCTGCTGTGGGTCACATCTCCCAGGCTTCCTTGCAGCCTCTAATGAGAGATGCTGATGGAAAAGGACATGAGAAGCCAGGGCGTTGCTCCCCTTCGCATAGCTTCAACAGCTTTCTATGTGATTCCAACTCCTATACTGTATCTTTGGATCCCAGTTCTGGCCAATCAGACCAGTCTGAGGTTTCAGTTCGAGCTAACACAGCTGGCTTCAACTCTGGTCATACTGCTGCCTCCTGCCATCCTTGACTCCTGAGAGAAAAAACGTCCTTCTCCTCATTCTGATATCTGAGTCACTTTAAAATCACCTCTGTGGCCTCTAGGATCTTTTTCTATCATTTATCAAAACAATTTCTTATATTAAATTCTTTCTATTGAAAGAACTAGTTTCAGCTGTCTAGATTAGACTAACATAGCTGATTTTAAGTGTTAAAAGAAAAATCAGTCTATCTATTGAATTCACCTGGTAGTTACCGCTCACTTGGACAGATTATTTTGAAAGAGCTGAGAGCTGGTTAGAGAAATAAAAATGAATCAGCCTGAAATTAGAGAGTGCCATTCCATAATCTTCTCTCTAGTCCTAGCTGAAGGGGGAAGAAGGAGGGAGGCTTGATATGAATGGGGCTTGGAAGAAAGGGAGGGAGGTGTTGACCTCAGATAAGCAGGGAAGCAGCAAGAGAGGGGCTTCCCACCGAGAGGTGGTGGTGAGAGTGGAAGGCAGACAAGATGGAAGAGAGCTTAGCTCCAGGAAGTGTCTTGAGTTAGGAGCCACCTGGATCTGTGAGAAGCACAGTCCACTGGGAGTGGAAGCTGTTAACTGCAGAAAGATCCATAAGGAATTGGAGCAGCAGTTAGGAAACATCCTCTATCTGGCATCAACTCACACTTTAACTGCTTATTAGGAAAAAAGATGTATCCCAGGTTGATCACTGTTTTTTTAAGTCAACAACATGAAGTTGCTTCCTGCTAAAGAAAAATAGCACAAAAGTTAAGTCAGCCTGTAATAACAAAAATGTATTTATTTATCTCTTTAACAATTTTGAAGACACTGCAATAGAAAGGAAACACTACTCAAATCCCCCTAGAAAGCTATACCATTTCACTAGAGCGCATTTATGTACCAGATGTTGTGGCAAATCACACTGGGGGATTTCAGCATGGAGAAGTCCTGAGACGTCGCCAGGGGATGAGAGAGTGTACCTCCTGTCACCTGCTCCGAGCCTGCCCCTCCCCTCCCTGTCTCTCCTGGTTGGTTCATGCCTTGGCACGGAGGTGCCTTTGTGCTGGGTGGGGTAAAACATGATCTCACTTTTCAGGCCTCCTCCCTCAAAAAAGACACTTGGCTCCACAGGCGTAGGAAGCAGGACTTTTAGTCCAACCTCTTGCAAGGGAAGTGGCCATACAGAGAGGCACATTCCAGTTTAGAAGCTGTGCATTTTTATTCCTAACCCACAGGGTTCCCCACGCCATCATCTCCCGGGGCCGGGGATCTGAGGTTCAGTCCATCCTGAGCAGCCTGTTTCCTCCCACACCTGTTGATCCCTTCCTCTCCCTTCTTATCTCCTCCTCCCTCTGAATCTCCCTGTACTTCCTTTTAGCCTGTTGGCTTCCCACGATTCGAGAAGGCTCTTATCTCTGGCGTGTATCTTTGTACAGTCTGTGTGTCCTTGTGTGCTAGTTGACCAAGCTCAGTCTAAGAATAAGGACTTATTAAAGTAGTTAATGAAATATGGATCAATTAAAATATTTCTGCCTCTTATAATTTCTGTTTTTCCTTACTAGGGGGCCCTTGGTCCCATTTTCATGAGTTGGGCTTTTCTCCTATTAATGGACTTTCATTTTCAAGAAACAGTAAGTTGACTCTTTCCTCTGATAGCAAGACATTATGCTGTTTGTATGCCACAGACACTTTCTTAGTCAGGGAAGTCTCAGTTCCTCCTTGGGCCAGGCTTCTCACAGAAAAGAATGCTGCATCCTGTGGCAATTCGACCCCCACCACATGGGGAACAGCAGTGACAGACTCTTTCCGGTCTGATTTTCCCAAACATCCTCGTCCTGACATGAGGCCACCATGCGGCACATTCCATCAAAACCAGGCTCCCCTCCGAGAGGCAGAGAAAACACCTGCACCTGTGGCCTTGTCGTGGCACACGGGTACCAGTCGCTTTGGTCAAGAACGCACTGAAAACTTTATGCACTCCAGCCAGGCACTCATCTCCTTATCTCCTGTCAATCTCTAAAGTTTGTCTCACCCTTTATTTTGACTTATCTTCTAGGATCATTACTTGGTGAGTTAGGGAAGTCGTTGGGGTAGCCTTTGGTTGAGACAAGTTAGATTTGATCATATGGATAAGCCTACTCAGTGGGTCTCGCCTTGCAAAATTTTTAACTTTTATAAGATAGTTCCCAACATACATCAACTCTCAGTGTTAGA